>JAOTRH010069223.1:0-18011 GCA_034768845.1 Heliamphora exappendiculata | reverse complement strand
AAAATAGAAAAATATTAACTATTAGATTACGTATATAATTATTGTGAGATTGATATAAAAAAAATAAAAACTTTCTAACTTTACAAATTAAAAAAAAAAGGTCACTAGATTACATAATTATTATTAATTGTTATTTAAGCTTTTATTTTATACTTTTGCTATACTATATGGGTGTTAATTTTTATTTTTTATTCATTTTAAACTTCTCAAACTTATACATAATAATTTTATTCAAGCGCAAAAAGTAATTTTTAAAATTCATGGAATCGTAGTTCTAAATCGAACCAACCTAATTTTTATTGGTTTGATTTGATTTGGTTCTAGAAATGATTAGTCTGCGTCTAAAAAATTGTAACTGATAAAAATTGGATCGATCCAAAATTTAGTACATAATTAAATCAAACCGACCTATGTGTACCTCTAGACTTTTTCCTGTCACTTTTTTATGCAACTTTTTTCATTTTTTATAAGAAAAAAAATTTATTTTATGGGCTAATTTTTCTTACTTTCTCGATTCATTGTGATAAAACAAATCTAAAAGTATATCCATTTTAGAAAAAGTTGAAATTTTTTTTATTAAAGACAAAAAAGGTAACATAAAAACCTTAAAGTAGTTTTTTTTGTTTTATCTTAACTTTTTTTTAATTTTTTGGTTAATTTTTTTTTTACTTTTTTTTAGTTTCTTATAAGAGTTAATTAGTGATTAGTCCTATTAAAGTCATTTTTTACTTTTTAAATTTCTTATAAAAGTTAATTAGTGATTAGTCCTATTTTTAATAGTTGTTTAATAATCAATCATATCATAACTTTTTTAATAGAATAAGTCCCTTTTTTTAAACTTAAATCATGTATAACGTTTTTACCTCTACTCGTATTATGATTTTTCTCATGAATCATCAATTACCATATCTCCCGGAGCATTTCTCACTCTGTGTGTGATTGATGACAAATTACTTCACTGCAGTGACGACAAATTTCTTCTTCGGCATTGATCATAGATGTCGCTGAACGTCCTCCTCCGCATTGCTACCGCCGTCACTCATTCTCCTTTCAGTTCTTGCCGCAGCCGCCGATCCTCCTCTTTGTCACCGCCACTCCTTCTCCTCTTCATCCTTGCAGCCATCGATCCTCCTCCTCCTCATCCATCATCGTCGACCACCAGATCTGGACCGTCGACTCCAAATCTATGCTGCCGTCGCTGCTCATCCTCTTCCTTGCTATTGCCGACCACTAGATTTGAACCACAAACTCCAGATTTATGTCATGTCGCCGCTCCTCCTCCTTTTCGCAGCCTACCACTAGATCTGTACCCCCGATTCTAAATTTTCTCACTGCTGCTCCTCCTCCTCCAAAAACATAAACTGATAAAGTTATGAAAAATTTCTTGACAAACTTCAAATGATAAATTTCTCAGTTTAAATGCTATGAGAAATTTATTTTATTTCTCAGTTAATGGAGTGAGAAATTTCTATAGAATTTTAAACTAACAAATTTCTTAGTTTAAAACTGATAAATCCATCAATTTAATGGAATGAGAAATCTCCAAAACTGATCGATGCAGAAAAAGACTGAGGATTGACCGGCGTTGGCCCCAGAGATTGGCACCGAAAAAGTAGCCAACGTCGGCGATGGAGAAGACTGATCGAGTTGTCTGAGTTGTTGGCTAGGCTAGGAAAAATTGTTTTCGACAGTGTTCGCCTGTTATGGGCAGTTTAGGAATAATACATTAGATTAGGATTAAATTTATTAAAATTTATAAGATGGGACTAATCCTCTTATAATTTTGTAAATTAAGATGGTAAATTAGGTTTATAATGAGATAAACCTAAAAAGCATCATCGTTTGAGGTAACATAATTTTTTTTATACTAAAAATAAAAAAGAAAATCGTAAAAATAAAGCTATTCCTCATCTCGGCTCATCTAATCAAAAAATGAAAATCCTTTCACCCGAATCGAATATTTTTGAAGTTAGAAACTGCAAATAAAAGCGTCTAGTTCAATCAGTAAAGTTAATCTTGAGAAATAACACATATGTACTTATCTTATCATGGTCAGACCGAACAGTGTCAAAGATTACACAATAATTCTCCAAGTTCACCCGTTATTAAATCTGAGGTGACGTTATTATTGGGACTTCTTGTTTTCATTTTTACGTTTTCTATAAATTCTATCCGCTTTAAAAATTAATTTGTAAGTAATAATTTAGAAACATATTTAGACATTATAACATAGAGTAAATTACACTTACCTATTCTGAGATTTAAGCTTATTACAGGGACCTCCCATGTGGTATTTGAAATTACATTAACTTCTCATGTACTTTAATTTTAACATCAATTGCACTAAAATATAAGATTTTTGAACAAATTTTTATGATGTAATCCGTTCATTACTTAGAACTCGTTGAGTTAGTTTTATATATGAAAATTTAGATTCATTCTATATCTGTAACTAAGTGATTGAATAATTTTTATTTATTTATTTATTATGAGATCTTATTGAATCACGTAATTACAGATATCGGATGAATCTAAATTTTCACATACTAAACAAACTGGACGAGTCCTATGTAATGAACGGATTGGATCATAAAAATTTGTTCAAAAATTTAACGATTGGGTGCAATTGATGTTAAAATTAAATCTCATGAAAAATTAATATAATTTTAGATATCATAAAGGAGCTCTTTGTAATAAGTTTAAATCTCAAAGAAAATAAATGTAGTTTACTCTTATAGTACATTAAATTAGCCATTCACTTGCATTAGAAATTCTAACACCACCAGCCCAAGTTCAGCAAATACAGTAACAATTTCAAAGAGCTAGAAAGAGAAAAATATCTTCATGTATATGCATATTATCACTACAACAAAAATGACTTTTGCCCGTGTTCATTATTCTCCACCAACATTTTTTACCATCATTTATTTAAACATCAAAAGGCTCTTGTTGGTGTCAAAAAATCACGTGGGCAACATTTTTTTTATTTTTTTTACCTTTTGTTTACTGGACAGGACACCATTAATAATCGTTAGGAACTTTTTACCCGCGCTTATTAAACGCAGAAAGTATTCCCAATACTATCTTTAGCGGCGTTTTTCATAAATGCTGCTATAAGTGCCAAAAATCTCTTTTTTGCATTTTTCATTATTATCTACCAAAAATCTTAAAACTCAATAACCTAATTATTAAAAATATATATATATATATATTCACTCAAGAATTTCTTTTGAGTTTTAAATTTCTTATTTAAGAAAAACCAATTATATCAAGGTTCAATTTGAAATAATGACTTATTTGTTTTATTTTTTTTAATTTTTAGTGAATATTTTTTTTTATCATTTTGTCAAATTATTAAAGTACAATTTTGACTACTCTCATTGTAATAAATCAAAAAAATAATTTTTAAATTAAAATATAAAAAATAAAAGTTTGAAAAGGACAAAAATAAACCAAAAGAAACTAAATTTTATATTACTCAATTTCATTTTTAGTGAATTATTTTTATCTTTTCATCAAATTTTTAGTTCTTCTTGTTGAGACAATTCAATAATGTAAAAGATTTAATCAAGAATAAAACAAAAAAATAAAGATATGCAAATTTGACCTAAGATTGATATTTTATATTATAATATACAATGTTTAACTTGACATTTATTGTACCTAATAAATATTTTGATGGTTCATATAATCTGACGTGATTCTCTCAATATTTATCTCTCTCGTTAGTTAGAGCTCAATTGGTAATTAATTTAAAATTTTTTATTTTTTTATTTTTTTACGTTTTTAGCTAAAAATTTAAATTGAATTTAAAGTAGATTTGTTTGATAATTTAGTTTTTAAGCTAATTTTTTTGAATTGCATATTTAGGTAAAAAGTTAATTTTTTTACTTTTTATTTAAAGTAGACAATTTTACTATTTTATATATTTAATATTAACAATTATATATATGTATGTGATAATTGTAGTAAATAAGTTATGAATAAAGAGTATTATTGTATGTTAAATGTGGTGAGAGTTTGAATAAAATATTCTGAGAGTTGTGTTTTGATTTAATTTTTTACTTTTTTGCCAAACGAGCAAACTTAACTTTTTAACATTTTTAACAAAAAAAACTAAAAATACTAAAATTGCCAATCAGAATCTTAGTTTCTCTTGTTGTCACTCATCAATTTTTAAAATCTAAATCTAAAATCTTTTCATTTAGAGTTGTCAGAAATTTAAAACTTCAAAGTTAATTCATATTTTAATTTATTATTAGCAGTACACAAGTAGTTCAATAACCGTCAACATAAGCGCATCTCCAATAGTGTTGTTAATGTTCATTTTAGCTCAATTTTAATTCAATTGACTAAACTAAATATTAATTTGGATTAATTAAATTTTAATTTTATTTTAGGAGGTTGTAAAAGTTTTAGTCTTACAACTATTTATATTTAGGGTTTACTCCTTTTTTTAAAAATTAATAATTTTTCTCTAAAATACCTCTTATTAACTGGTGTAATATGTCCATGTAATTCTCCTTAATTTTAAAATGCATTTACATAGAAGAACGTTGACCTATTAATCACCAACTAGTTTTACAAAAATAAATTTAAATCTCCTTCATTTTAGCCGTTATATACATAACTGAATAGGATGAAAATAAATCATTATTTTGGTTCTGGATATTCATCAACAATTGTGAAGTAACTTCCTTCTTTTATTGGGATATTAGCATTCAACACCGCCTCTTCTCCACCGCTTCCCCTCCTCCGCTGTCCCTCCTCCACCGCCTTTTGCTCATTCTCCTTGGTCTCCCATCCTCTGCCAGCTCCACATCCTTCGCCGTCGCTCCTCGTCCTTCGCTTCGCCGTCTTCCGCTTGTTAACTCTGTCTCTTCCCATCTCTTCGATTTGCATGAGATTTGATCCGCTATCATCTTTCTACACATGGTGTTTCTAGTTCACCACCGCCTATCTTTCTCTTTCTTCTCTACTAACAACAATGATTTTTTTAATACATATTCTCTATACGATCAGTGTGCAACTGATATAATTATCAGTTTACAAATTCTGTGTTGAATAATTTTGAAAGTACTTATCTGTTGAACACTGATACAATTATCAGTTGTATGTTATTACTAAATGCGCACAGCTTCTCTAAACCACTGATATATTTTATCAATTTAAAATTATATTATAAGAAGATATTGCAGCAGATACTTAATACTGATAAATGTATCTGTGGCATATATGTAGTGAATTGGAGTTAAAATGTAAAGGTGGTTTATGTTTTTTATAAAAATATTTTTACTAACTATTGATAAATGTATCAGTTGTCACATTTGATTGCGATGAATTGAAATATATATTAAAACTAATAATTTTGTGAATTTGAAAATATATCAGATTTATGTGTATAGTGAAATAATTTTAAAAATGTATCGTTTATGTGTTATGGCAGGTTGCTTGATTTAAAAGATACACTACTTTTAAAAAAATTTTAAAAAAATTTTAAATTTGGAGAGAGAGAGAGAGAAGTTGCTTAATTTAAGGGATATGCCATATTTAAAAAAATTTTAAAAAAATTTCAAATCAAGAAAGATATCTTTAGTGGAGGTATATTAGACATAATAAAATAATTTTAAATCTAATGAAACCTAATATATTTAAAAAAATATTATGACTAAATTTAACATTACTATAAAAAAGAGAATTAAATCTAAAATTTTCCTATTATTTTTTTGTCTTCAATGGTGCAGCAAAGTTAATGTTAAAGTGTGTTAAGCGTTAAATGCTGCTATAAGTGCTGAAAATCTCATTTTTGCACTTTTCATTATTATCTACCAAAAAACGTAAAACTCAATAACCTAATTACTAAAAAAAGACAGATTCACTCAAGAATTTCTTTTGAGTTTTAAATTTCTTATTTAAGAAAAACCAATTATATCAAGGTTCACTTTGAAATAATGACTTATTTGTTCGTTTTTAATTTTTAGTGAATACTTTTTATCGTTTGGTCAAATTATTAAAGTACATTTTTGACTACTCACATGTACTAAATCAAAAAAATAATTTTTTAATTAAAACATAAAAAATAAAAATTTAAAAAGGACAAAAATAAACAAAAAAAACTAAATTCTATATTACTTAGTTTTATTTTTAATGAACTACTTTTATCTTTTCATCAAATTTCATCAAATTTTCAGATCTTTTAGTTTAGACAATTCAATAATGTAAAAAGTTTAATCAAGAATAAAACAAAAAATTGAAGATATGCGAATTTGACATAAGATTGATATTTTATATTATAATATACAATGTTTAACTTGACATTTATTGTATCTAATAAATATTTTGATGGTTCATATAATCTTATGTTGTTCACTTAATGGCCCTGTTTGGGTAATATGATTTATCGGTTTATTTGACTTATAAACAAATAAATAAGCAACATCGTTTGGTTTACCAAATAAGTAAAATTTAAGCTAAAACGCAAATAAGTTAATAAGTCAAATAAGTTAAAATAAGCGAGAATTTAGCCAAACAAAGTGGCTTATGTAAGCAAATAAGTCAAAATAAGCAAATAAGTCAAAAATAAGTTAAATAAGCAAATAAACAAATTGATAGCCAAACGAAATGACTTATTCTTGTTTTTTGCTTATTTGCAGTGACTCAGATAGAGATAACATTATTATTTATAACTAAGTGTTAACTACCACTTAATTTCGAATCAATCGATTCGCAATGAACTATTTAAATGGAGAAGTGGCTCACACTAATGATTATTTAAAATTATCTCGAAATGAAGTTCGTACTAACGATTTCGTAATTAATTTTGTCCGATGGGGAGGAAGCCCCAAATTCTAACACAAAAAATTAATTACATTACCTACAAACTAGTGATGAAAATCGCGGGATTTATCTGTGAATAAATTCTCTATCCCATTTAGTTTTAAAAAAAATGAGGGTTAAAAAAAATTTAATTAAAATAAATTTATTAATTTTAAAAAATTACATGTTCCAAAAGATTTTGATTTTTAAAACCATCTTTTCGTGTTTAATATGTAACAAAATAAGATATTTTAAATTCTATTTATTTTATAAAAAATTAGTTTTAAATGAAATCCCAAGAATTTAATTTTATTTTCTGTTACACATTTAAAAAATAATAATTTATTTAAATTAAACTCTTTTAATTAATTCAAAAATCAAAATTAATAATCACGTTTTTTTCAAGATATCCAATTTATAAAAATTATCTTAAACGTGTTATTTTGTAACAAATAAAATTCTCAAATTTTCTTTTCTAAAATTTTTTTAAAACTTATTTTCCATTACAAAATTTAATTTGGATTTAATCCAAATTAGTCAAAAAAATAAAAGAAATTATAAACAAATTAAAACATCCACGCAATTATTACAAAAAATAAAACATGAAAAATATTTCGATTTTATGGCCGAATTTTAATTCCTTTGAATAAAAGAATCTCTGTTGACAAAGTAACCTTGGTAGAAACAGAGCTCTGGACTTCTGTGGTAGGTACAACTCTGAAGCCTAATCTGACTGAAATTGAACTACCAAGTTTGCATACCTCATGAATTGCTGCTGTCGCTGCTAGCGGCCTGCACCGCCGCTGTCTGTGGCCACCGTCGCCACTGCCCACGGCTAGCGCCGCCACTCACGCGCGTGTGCGCTGTCCATAGCGCCGCTGGAATTACTGCGCTGCCATTGTTCGGTTCTTCTTAATTGCCTTGGTAATTAATTCCCATTCTGTTTGGAATTGCCGCAGCATTAGGCAAAGACATCACTAAATTTCGTGCCGGTTTAGAATTGCCCAATATCAATTTTGATCCATTTGTGGACCGTTTGGGATTAATTCATTCCATTAATTAATTCTTGATGGGACTGTGCCTTCCAATGATCAATGAATAAAGTTCCACCTGCTTGAATGATTGTTCATGCATTCACTTTGCAATCAAAGCTAATGTTCATGTTACATTCAATGATGATATTGATTGCCTTCTTTATTCTTGATTCATGAATTAATTATTTTGTCTCCCAAACATTCCATTCATGTTAAACACCAAGAATTCATGGATTAAGATCGCCACGGCTTTAATCTTCCTTGACTTGTTCTTCGATTTTATTTTTTTATTTTTTCTCTCTTTGATTACAAAGAAAAAAAATTAGAATTAAAAAATAATATATTATATTGAATCCTATGTCTTTTTCAAATTCACATTCAATCTACCACGATCAATTTTCGTAGTTAAAAAAAAATTAAATCATCATTCATCTATTCACTCAAATATAAAAATAAATAATGACCATAAAATTAGAATTACATTGCTTGCAAAAATAAATTAGCACATATTTTAAGCCACTTGAACCTTTCTATTTAAAACATATTCATATTCAAAGTCAACTCTGATACAAATTATTGGAGGTTAAACTGTCAAGATCCATTGATTAGAACATAATTTAAGCCTCAAAAAACTGAACGGGCAAACACCACAATCGGCTCCAGATTAAAATTTTATTTTTTTGATGTCAAAGGATCAAAATAAAACCCGGTATAAACTCTCAAAATTATATTAGGGTTATACCTTACGAAATCTGATATGATTGATTTAAGTTGCTACAACAACTTTTAGTCTAGGATTGTTTGCAATTGTAGACTTCAAGTTGAAACTCTAAATTCAAGTCTTCTATTGTATTCTTGAATGCAATAGACACGACGTAGTGTGGATTACGATTATCGTGTTATTCAAAATCCTGACTAGCTAATTGTAGAATTCGTAAAAATCCTAATTGTAGAAATAAATCGTGTGGGTTAAGGTTTACATAACTGTATATATATAGCGAGTTACAGTAGGGATTTGCAGAGTAAATATAACTTGCACTCCTAATATAATTATGAAAATCTACTTCAACTCAGAAGCTATTTCATAAAAATATTAATTATAATTCATTCCACTAAAGAATTATAATTGCCCCCCAACCATATTCTCAAAATTAAATATTCGAGTTCATATTGTTAAATACTTATTTATTCTCCTCACAATAAGATTCATGATACCCGCTAATTAAATTAAATTATTGGTAATTATATTTAATCGACTTTTTAAATAAATTTCTTAAGACCTTTCGCTTAACTAATTTGACTTCCGGATAATAAAATTCACTTATAGAGTTTGGAAATAATTAATATTCACCATATAATTAATATTGTCAATTCTGATCTTTCGGGATGTGAATTCCATAAATAATTAATATTCACCATAAATTAATATCGTCATTCAACTCAATGAGATTATAAACCCGTAAAAGATCGCACCATTTAATGAATCAACATAACGAATATTAAATACACTTAAATAATTAATTATTTTGGGATTAAGAATATAAGTACTCATAATAATCGCGGGGTGTGAATTAATTTATATAACCAGTATCAAATTAATTATTCCAATGTGGTTCTGTTCAATACACACGAAGTGTACTAGCACAGCGAGTCGGAACAATATGTGAAGTTATTATCTGTTCCTCATAATCAAGACAGATTTACTAAAACTCTATACTACAGCCGTACCGGTGGTATGTTCAATTCTATTTAAATCGTGAATCGAAAACTTATATTATGTAAGAATTGATAATTTGATCTTCTGTGTGTAAGTCAAATTCTATACATCAGATTAAATACTGTACAGAATAAAAGACACTCATGCATAAAATTACATAAATAATGAAACAACATACATTCTCATTAAGATTCTCATAAAAATAAAATAATAATTTTATAAAAAAATAAAATTAAATACTAAAAATAATAAAATATATAATTTTTAATATACGACCATAATAACCTATCGTTTTGCGTTGCTCCGCCGCTTCCACGTTGCTTCGTTGCACCTGGAGGTCTCTCTCTCTCCCACACAGTTGCTTGCCTGCTTGATTATCTAACATAAGTGAAAGAAATGGGACAGGTGTCCGTAGATGAGCAAATATTAGATATTCTTGCATACAGAGTGACAAGTGTCTTTTTATATAGATCAGTTCGGGTTCAATTTTTTAAAAAATATCAAAAACTTACCGTAAGCTAAAAATTTCATTTTAGGAATTATTATAAAGTTAGAATTTCAGATAAAAATTTTGAAATTTTATTTTCGAGTTGTAAGCTTGTTATTTTCTTGCTGAATTATTGGTTTAAACTAAAAAAAAAAAAACTAAAGATTATTTGGGTTTAATGACAAGTCACAATTTATTCAGGGAGCTTCATTTTGAGTCTAGAACATGAACGATTTATCGGTCGGCATTGTTGAGTTAGCTTCGTATGCTTTTTGTTTTAAATCCTTTTTTTTTTTCAAGTTACATGTTTTCATATTTGGATACCTGAGATTTTGCTGTCGTACTATTTTTGGTGAAGAATTTATAAAAATTTTCAAGAAACATGATTCAAATACTTGATAATTGATCTCCTTTTTAAATGCTCGTTTACAACCTTGCTATAGATATTTTGGGTAGTTATTTCTCAAGTCAGTTGGAATTGTTTCAGGACACGGGGTGTCATATAATTAGTGGATATCTGTAATCTTAATGTAGGGAGAATAAATAAATATTTAATAATATAAATTTAAATATTTTAATTTTGAGAATAAGGTTACGAGTGCAATTATAATTTTTTAGTGAAATAAATTATAATTTATATTTTTATGAAATTACTTTTGAATTGAAGTAGAATTTCATACTTACATTAATAGTCATATCTTATTACTTCACATGTCTTTACTGTAACCTATTTATATACGGTTATAAAACTTATATAATCGCTAGTTGATCATTAATTATTATAGGATTTTCATGTCTTGTGAAATCAAAAAACGTAGATAGGTTTTGAAAAATACGATAAATCAAAGTTTACACTTTGTTTGCACTTTTATATTCGAAAATACAATAGAAGGCTTGCTTGGGAGAATTGACTTATAGTCTATTATCGCGGCAGCTTGTTGACTAAAGTTTTTGACAACAAACGGAATCAAACCAATCAGTGTTCAATACGTATAATTCTAATCTAACTTTGGAAATTATACCAAGTTGTATTTTTTATTGTTCAATATAAAAAAATTTAATCTGGATCCTATTTCAGTTATTGCCCATTTGGATTATTTTTAACTAAAATTATAGATATAATCTTAGTATCTTGGCAGTTTGCCCTAACACAAAGACCCGTGGCGCTTCTACTCTACTACTGGTATTACCTCTCAGCTACTCTAGAACGATTCTACTCTTGGGCATGTGATTCATTACATAGTCATTTTCCAAAAATTGGGTATTGATACTGGCAATGACCCTTTAGTTTTTTGGACTACAAAATAAACCATCATTCATTTCACTGGGATATCCAACAATAAAATAGATTTCTGTTCTCGATTCTAACTTATTTGTGTTCACTTTTAGCACATGTGCTGGATAACTCTAAATTTGAACATGTCTTAAAGTAGGCATGCGCCCAGTCCATAGTTCTGTGGAAGTAGTAGGTATTGATTTGGAAGGTACCAAATTTATAATATAAGATGCCGTTTCTAATGTAAATTTTCAAAATGAATCAGGTAACTCTGAATAACTCGTCATAGAGCTTATAATCTCTATAAGGGTTCTATTTCTTCTTTCTGCTACACTATTTTACTGTAGAGTTTTCGATGCAGTCAACTAAAATGCATTCCTTACCTCTGATAAAAAATCACTGAACTCTCCCAAGAGGTACTCAACACCACGGTCAGACCGCAGTGTCTTGATATATTTACTCTAACATTCTCTATTTTTGCCTTAAATTATTTAAATTTATCACAGTATTCAAACTTACGGTATATCAAATAAATATACCTATACTTTGAGTAGTCGTCAATAAAAGTGACAAAATACTCAAAGTCACCTCTAACCCAGATAGTTATGGGTCCACATAAATCAGAATGCACCAATTTCAATAGTTTTTTAGCTCTATAGCATTTGGCCGAAAATAACTTCTTAGTTATCTTTTCTTCTAAGAAGAATTCATAGACTGAAAGTATAGGGATCCGATCCCATTTTATCTTGGAAGGCTAATTAAAAACTTGTTATGAGACTTTAGGTGATAGATGGAAGCGAGTTTTATTGTGCGAGAAAATTGAAATTCAATCATGATTATGATTGCTGATAAAGATTTTGAGCTCAGGTATGCATGAAAAGTAATTATTGTGAGTTGATTGAACGAGTCTTGAGGCGTCAGAACAAACTTTGGACTTCTATGTTCTTTTTCCTTCCTTGGTATGCTATCTATAGAGGAGATGCTTGAGCGGTTCCAAGATCGATAGAGTGGTCTGTGTCGAGAAGAGACTTTAAGTTGCAGGTTGAGGCATTTTTCATTCATTCTATCCTCCTTCCTCTCTCTTAAAAATCAGAAAGAAGACTTAAGGTTTGGTCTTGAAGATCCTTGGAGGCCTCTTTGTCCCTTTAGAAGGGATTCCTTGCCTCTATTCCGAGTGAGTAACCGTTGGAGAGTGAAGATGCGCGTTAGAAACTCCTAATTGACTGCACGATTTGAGATTGGATGGTCTGGAGCATACTAGGAGCTTGATTCATGCTTATAGGACATCAACAAGGTAGGATCTATGAATATCTATGAAGATTTATTTGATATATGTTGTGTATTTCAAGTTTATATATGAAGATATGGAAAAACTATGTTTTAGAAACCCTAAGTTATGATTTGAGGTTAAAGCATGTTACATCTTGAGGGTTTGGATAATTTATAATGTTTTGATCTAAACAATGTCATGGGGGAACCTTTAACTTGTATTTTTAAAGATTAGAATTTGATTATTGTCAAAATCATGAGAAATTAGGAATTTTAGGATTGTTAGACCCTAATAGAGAAATTGGTTGGACTTTTGAAAAATTAGAACTTGAATTACTTTATTGATAAGTAAATTCCACGAATTTTGAGAACGGATGAAAATGGTGTAGTATTGGATTGAGAAATTTGAATTAATTCATGAATTGAGAAATGCAGATAGTGGCATGTGATATGGGAATTAATTGTACTCCATTATGTTAATTCAAGTATAAAAATGATAAAGATATATAAATTGTTCATAATGGAAACTTTAATAGTGTTAGGTTTAGCGAGAGGAACTGGGTTGACAGTTGGACTCGTTTTGGATTAAATGTAAATGACTTAATTAAGGTACTGTGTAAATGAACTGATTAAGTTTGGGCATGAGTTGTTTTTCGGTGAAAGACCAAAAATTTGGGCAATGTGAGGTAGGCCATTCCTTCAGGTTAATTCCCATAACAACGTGCTCTTGGATGGCCCACCCATTGACATTTTCGAGAGAAATCGAAAATGCGCGCTCTCCGTGTCGAGTTATAGAATGAGTATTTATTCATTGGGTCTCGCATGATCCAATGAATAAATACGCTTGGGTTTATAGGTACCATCTGAATTTGGTCTTTAATTAAATCAATGAATAAACTTGGATTTGTAAAACCATATGATTAAATTGGTGAATGTGAGACTTTGAGAAATCTTGATAGTGGTTGTAATGTAGAAAGTAAAATGAAATAAAATGGAATGGGAATTTGAATTAACCAAGTTAGGTTGAAGGTGATAGGACTAAGGAACTAATTATGTGTGTGTTGAGTTTGGGTAAAGAAAGAAAACCGGATATGTGAATGGGTTTTTGAAAGAAAAATAGGTTGGCTTTTGCGGTACAAAATTGTTGTGCATTCACATAACTATTCTCGTATGTCATGCATATATTCATATTTAGTCTATTTTCTACGAGTCTCAGCTCATGTTGTTTAACAACATTTCAAGTGATCATGAGGATCGAGTTATCTTCTGAAAAGGAATATGATTAGGACCTCATGTGGTCGCCATCCTTAAAGACATTATAAGCATATCTTAAGTTGTTTCGTTAGAGACCTTGGTTGTAATGTTGTAATTTAAGTTACATTTGAGGAAAGTGTTGGATTTGATAGTTTGTAAGGCTTTAAGACCAAGAGCACATTCTTTGTATGCATGAGAGGACGTTTGTGTTGATTTGTATGTTTTTCAATGAGTAGACATTGGCTTCTTATGAATTTGAAAGTGTTTTGAGAAGTTTTTATACTCTTTTATTCCCATATCTTTTGAATGAATAGCACGAAAGGCTACTTCGACAAGGGTTTTGTTGTGGGAAGTAAAATTTTTGAGATTGAAATAAAAAAAAAATGTTCGGGGTTGGACTGCTCGACGGACTGCTTGAGCGGTCTATCGGGCGGTCTGGTGAACCTCTCGGGTTTCTTTGTTTTTGCGCAAAAAAGTTCCAACTGCAAAGAGATTGCTCGAGTGGTCATTTGACCGATGGAGCTGTTATGCCCCTAACTCTGGATTACGTGAAATACCATAAACAATTATATAACACCCAACCCGATATTCACTCTCAGATCAAAACATTCATACATTAAATATAACCGCCAAAAGGCTTAAAATACACAGTTCCAACATCGATAAAACATGTAAACGTACATGGTCCAAAAAGAACAAAAGAAAGACTACAGATCTTTCGCCTTTCCGGCAGCCCCGAATCAACCTGCACGACCGATACCTAAAAAATATTTTAAATCCCACACCGTGAGTTAAAACTCAGTAGAAACTAGACAAGCATGAAATATAAACTAAACATGCTAAGAAAATGATGTGCGATTTTCAACTCACACGAGCCATAAAAATGGTTTTATATTTGAACTCATACGAGTTTCAGAGGAAAAATATTTCAAAAACAGTTTTATGTAAGGACTCATTAGAGCCTCAAGGAAAATAATTTTGAAAACGGTTTTGTATCACGACTCATCAAATCCTAGAAAATAAGTTGACATATATAATACATATATATACTACAATGCTTTACCAGCAAAGATACACTTCTACTAGTCAAGACTCCCACGAGCTTCACATGCAACACAGATACATATAAATCAACTTTTACAAGCCTCAACAACAGTTCTTTCACATAGATGAAGATCCATACTCAAACATACATCAGGGATAAAATCGTACGCCACGGGATAAAATCGTATACCACGGGATAAAACCGTATCAACACATGCCTTTATAAAATCAAAGCTTTAAATGCACCAAGACCACATAAGATCACGTATCCATCCTACTACATCCATGAATAAACAAGAGTTTATAAGCACAAAAACACGTATAACCACCACGTTCCACATAACGATGCCACCCAACCCGTCATGACTCCATAAGCCACACACCCGACACGAACAACAAACTTATAGAACACGACCTAACCAAAGGCCAACACCAAACCTCCAACAAAATGGGTCTCACCAATGTTTTCACAAAACTCCATCTTTTCCCAAAACCCCCATTTTAGGAAAACAACCATGAGCCCAAACACGCCCCGCACCCAACTATGCACAAACATCACAATTAACCAACCTACGTCACCCCCGAGGATGATTAAAAAAAATAAACCACAATGGCCCCACCACGACCAACCACAACAAGAAATGACCCACACCCATCTTCATGAATCCAGTCGACAGAACCCCATAATTCAATCGATCGAAAAACTACTAGAGGAGAGCCAATCGATTGAACCCCATAATTCAATTGATCGAAAAGCCACAATACGACCAAAAGAAATCCCCAAGACCCTAATACGACCAAAAGAAAACCCTAAGGCCCCGACACAACAAAAAAAAGGGGTCAACACAAACAGCAAAAGTATCGACACAAACAGAAAAAGTGTCGAAACAAAACAACAACAGAGAGTTAACACAAGTAGAGAGAAAAAAGGGTTGACATCAACAGCAGAAGTGT
The DNA here is from genome assembly GCA_034768845.1 of Heliamphora exappendiculata. NCBI lineage: Eukaryota > Viridiplantae > Streptophyta > Magnoliopsida > Ericales > Sarraceniaceae > Heliamphora > Heliamphora exappendiculata. Next base: position 2,160 of record JAOTRH010069223.1, on the reverse strand, counting down.
CGACACAAACAGAAAAAAGTGTCAACACAAAACAACTGCAGCATAAACAACACAAACAGGAAAAAAAAGGGGTCGACATCAACAGCAAAAGTGCTGACACAAATAGAAAGAGTGTCGACACAAACAGAAAAAGTGTCGACACAAAAGCAACAAATTCACATTTTCAAACCAGATGGCTGAACGGCAATAGAAAGCAAACCCTAGCGATGGAAAAAGCTTCTCAGCCCCAAATAAAACCAACCAAACACCAATTTTTCAACCCACGAACATACACAAGCCCAAAACTACCAAAAAACCTCGAGAAAAACACTCGACACCTTATTCCATCTAACCAAAATCAACCAAAAAAATGATTTTATACAAAAACCAGATTTATCGAAACATAAATCGATTTTCATGTATTTTGAAATGGTAAAAACACACAGGACTATACGTTGCACCTTTATATGACATGAGAGTTTAGGATCCAACCTCGTTGAGTAAAAAACTCGACGCCTCAAACCATGTAAAAAACAAACTTCATCGAAACAAAATCTCGTATGGATGAACGCGTAGCTCTCGGTGTAGATAGCAATGATCCGCTACTCGATTGCCAAAAACAAAGCCCAGTCCCCAAGAAAATCTAGAGAGAAGGTGAAGCTTTTGGTGTTGAAAAAAGAAACTTAATCTCTAAGTTTTGAAATATCTCCACCAAAATATCTAAGACTAGATATTTATAGGCTACGAAAATATATATATATATATATTTTAAAATTAGCACCACAACAGCCAACGGCCTTGGGAACCAACCCCACATGCATATCTAAACCCGAATAAACATAAAAACACTTACAAATATGTTGTAATGAAAACGATAAACACGCGTTAAAAAATGCCGAAAAAGAAAATAGGTTAGGGTTTCATAATTTTACCCCCTTAAAGGAATTTTGTCCGCGAAATTCAGCACAAGGTCAAAAAGAAGCAACCCCATTGATCACCATCGACACAAGCACGGGAGATGGCCAATCAAACCATTCCTAGGATACAGTCAATCAAGGTCATATATTCTAAATAACGACTAACTTTCTCAAAGACACGGGATCTACAACTCGTCCTAACCTCACATCCTCACTAACCGCTGTCTTAACACAACACACCACATACGGAATCCACCACTAACTCTAAACCCATGGCCACAACCTCGAACACAGCCTTGCCTTCTCCGCACAGGCATCACGTCTATATAAAAGAATCACAAAAATAATATGCAACACATTGCATGAACATAAATACTAACCACATAAGCATGTTAACACGTAGCCACATAGGTTCATGCTAAACAAACTCCACATACCGAGAAGAACCGATAAGAGTGACGCATCAATTTGGATAACCTACTTAGATTTTCTGTTAGAAATCACGTCAGATAAACGCGTTTCTAACTTGGTTCCCACGTTTGTTAATCCAAACACCCAAAGGCAAGACTATTCAATTATAAGGTTTAACCCCCAAACTCACATATACACAACATTCACACATACTCAACATGCTAACATGTTCATGTTATTAAAATATCTAAGCACACGCAATCAAGCACAAGCACACGCAATCAACCTCACACGATGATGCACACTCTTCCCACGTCTCTTAAGTATTCGAACCCAGAGCTCTGATACAATTCTGTCACACCCTAAACTTCGGGTCATGTAAAACACCATAAACAACCATATAACACCCAACCCGATATTCACTCTCAGATCAAAACATTCATACATTAAATATAACCACCAAAAGACTTATAATACACGGTTTCAACACCGATAAAACATGTAAACATACATAGTCCAAAAAGAACAAAAGAAAAACTACAGATCTTTTACCTCTCCGGCAACCCTGGATCAACTTGCACGATCAGTACCTAAAAAACATTTCAAATCTTATACCGTGAGTCAAAACTCAGCAGAAACTAGACAAGCTGAAATATATGCTAAACGTGCTAAGAAAACGATGTGCAATTTTTGACTCACACGAGCCATAAAAATGATTTTATTTATGAACTCATATGAGTCTCAAAGAAAAAACATTTTGAAAATGATTTTATATAAAGACTCACCAAAGCCTCAAGGAAAATAGTTTTGAAAACGGTTTTGTATCACGACTCATCAGAGCCTAGAAAATAAG
>JAOTRH010069202.1:0-18011 GCA_034768845.1 Heliamphora exappendiculata | reverse complement strand
AAACCTGTACTTAACTATTTTATCTGGTCATCACCTAAAATTCTTTTAAACCAGTTTTCTTCTCCATTAAAACATATCAACAATATAAAAAAAAACAGAGAAAAAAATTACATTAAAAAGAAAACAAAGTTTTATAACCATTTTCATAACAATATGATCAGATTAGAGAATAAATGTTGTTCAAATTCTTTAATATCTTTTAAAGAATTTCAAGGAAAAATAAAAATACAAAGAAAAAAAATAGGTTGTGCAAAATTTTCTCATACTCTATTTTTTGAACTTTTGCTATATATGTACATGGCTGCTGATATTTGCCCAGAAGTTGAAAAATCTCGAGCAACAGACAAAAGTTTGAAACTTTATTATTAAGATTAGACTCTTGTTTTGTTAGCTGTAAGTTTGCATAATATGTATAATAAATATTTTTTTACTTCTAAATTATTGATTTTTGATGATTTTCTGTCTTTACAATTTCTATTTACAGTCCACATGGTATGTTACATAACTTTTATTATTGAAAAAATTATCAAAAGGTTAATGGACTATAAATAGATAAAAAGAATTATCAAAAAGTTAATAGGTAATAGTTTAATTAATTACGTTGATTGGGCGCCATGGTACATAACTTTTATAATTGATGTTATATAATTTACATATAATTTATTTTTTGAATAAAAATTAAAATAATTGAGCATTATCACATCATTGCATACGCATCGCGTGGCCCCGATCACTAGTCTTACAAAGATTTACAAAAAGAGCACTCTTTTTCTCACAGCACTTTTCTCTGTACACTGTTATCTCTGCACTACAACACTATATTCATACTGCTTATAATTTATAAAGGGAGTGAAACAAAAGAAACAAAAAACAAATCTTACTAAATTTCACAAAGTGAGTTGAAAACGCAAGCGTCGAGATTTCCATTGGCAATGAAATCTCATAAAAATTTTTTTTCCCTCCTGACTTTACCTATTAAATGTCTCTAACTCCACATTTATAATAATCACTCGGTACTTAAGTACGCACTACCCATATTTGTGATGCTAAGTAAGCTTAACTCTTAAGAAGTCAAAAAATAAAAAATGAGAAAACTAAACACTAGAGCGCAAACGAAGGAAAAGTGCATTACACATAAGTTTACAAGTTCAATACTTGGTGTTTTGGTCAAATAAATGCACCTAAAGTTACGATAGATGACAAGTATTAAGTTAATACTGAGATTAGATTAAAAGCATAAGAATTGAGGAAATCTAACCAAAAGTAGCTGATAATGCAATTTGATAACATGATTGAAAGGGAGAGAGAGAGAGGAACGAGAGAGAAAAAAGGACAGAAATGTGTATAAAGCAAGGAAGTTGGTTAACCGTTGAAAGTATATGAAGTTATTTTAGTTTTAGACTGTTTTGTCCTTAACAGTTAATCTGAAAAGTTATAAATTCCAATCAATTCAAAATTAGTTCAAGGGCTAATTTGGAAAAAAAAGAGTTCTACCGGTTTCAATAGCAATTGGAGAGTTTGTTTTTAAGGATTATATAAATGTTTTTAAAAAAATCAAAACAAAAATAAGAAATACGCGTGGATGATAAGCCACCGACTTAAAAAAGACGGGTCACCGACTTAAAAAAGGAGTAATAAAAACATATCCTTTCCTTCAAAGTTAGGGGCACGTTTTAACCGTCCGATCTCTGAGAATCGCTTAATCCTAGCCGTTCCTCTACACCGACCTCACCTATAAATAGGGCTGCGCGACTTGGTTTTTCTTCCGCGACTCGTTTCGGCATCGGGGCCTCCTTTTAGCCTTCAGGTTTCTGGAGGTGGAAGATCGTCTTCGGTACTTCCTCTCTTAGATTTTTCGTGTCTGAATATCAGGAGATTGTCAGCAGTTTTTGTTCGTGAGTATTTTTGCGATCTGGCGATTTCTTATTGCGCAGCAGAGATAGTCTCAGGTTGATTGAATCCATTTTATAGTTTGGATTGAATTATAAATTTAAGTTGGTAGGGGTTCCTTTACTTGTGTAATTCTTTGAGTTCTTTAGTTTTTTTGCTATGTGGTATGAGTTCTAAATTTGGGATTAGGACGTCGCAAGAAGTTTTCATGGATCGTCGAAGGATCTGTCTTTTTGGATATCTAAACAGAGGTGATTTCCCGTACCGAGTTGCTCTGTATTTGCCTTCCGTGAATCGATGATCTGCTTTTTAAATTTTCTTTGGTTTTTTCTCTCCCCGCCCTCTAGGCTTTGGAAATTGGATTTGGAATATGATTCCTACATGTTTCGTCTGAATCTATGATCTGCTTTATTAATTTCTCCGGTTCTTGCTCTCCTCGTCCTCTAGGCTTTGGAAATTGGATTCAGAATATGATTCCTATATGTTTCGTCTGAATCTATGATCGGCTTTAGTAATTTTTCTGGTTCTTCCTCTCCTCGCCCTCTAGGCTTTGGAAATTGGGTTCGGAATGTGATTTCTATACGTTTCGTCTAGGGAGAATATTGTCTGCTGTTGTTGTCAGGCGTACTGTTTTTCGATCTGGCGATTTCCTATTGGGTAGACACTCTTTCAGGTTAATTTGAAGCTATCGTTCATCAAAGTGTAAATTGGATTATGAATTCAAGTTGGCTTGGGTTTTAAATTTGGAAGTACTAGATTGCATTACCTTTTCCTTGTTACTTCCTAACAACTTGTTCTTGGATTTGTGGCAAAACCCAAATATTTGATCTTTATTTTAGAAGAGGTGCAATTCGTTTGGTTCCTTGGTTTGACAATGTACATATAAGGGCTTTTTTTTTTTGCATTTTGTATTGGATCATAGCAGGATCTACGTTTTGGATTTCTCTAAACAGAGGTGATTTCTTGGACTGAGCCATGTATTTACTTATCTTGAGGTGCTGTATTAATTGATGACCAGATTATGACTTCTGGACTCTGGTTACTCCACCTTTACAATTGCCTCTCGAATTAAGAAACATGGAGATTCAACTTTGACAGTGCGGTGAACAAGGTTGAAGTAATAAATATTAGATGATCGGCGATTAATTAAATTGGTTCAGTTGGGAGTTTTAGCATTTGAGTTTGCAATAAAGTGTCATTTTCTGTTGGTTACTCCTTTTTCAGTACGGAGGGATCATGGTCTCTGAAAGCTAGGTGTTGACGTTGGTCAGTGTTTCTTTTTGGAGTCCTGGTACGTTGGTAAGGAAAGTTATTTGTCTTTTGACCTGCAGCACTATGACGCTCTTAATTGAGTAGTGTTTTATTGATTTGCTAATTCAATATGGAGGAGGAAAGAATGCCTGAGGTTTGAAATCAATTTTCCTTTGCTTGAAGCATGTTCTCTTTCTCTGTTTTCTCTCAAAACTTGAAAAGGATTAACACACTGGTATATATCCTCTTCCTCTACTCCTTTGTTTCTTAAATACTGGTTTACCTAGTTTCCGATTCCTTATGTTCCCTTTTCTTAATCCTTTATTGCATATTTTGTCTTTTTTGAACGAACTTATTTTTTGGTTAAATTTCTTACTTTTTCTGATTCCTTAAAATTTAATTTTTGTCCATATTCTCAAAAGTATAAGAATTTGGATGAAAATTAAAAAAAAAACTCATTAAAAATGAAAAATAACTAGTTGGCATAAGTTTTTGACAAACACCATTACGTTGAATATAATTTGTCTAAGCAAAGTTTCTAGGAGAGAACCTCGATATTGTAGTAATTTGTTGGTCCTCTCCAGGGTATTGATACCATGGTATTTTTTCCTTTGTATATGCAGGTCCCCTCCTTTTGAGTGTGCTGGTAATTATTGGGCACCAGCTCTATGATTCTGCATATCGTAACATGCATTTCCTTGGTTTACGCATTTAGGCAAAAATGTGTCCTTTTTATTTTTATCAGAAGGCTTGGGTTGTAATATGTGAAAAACCTGTCTTGAATTTTTGAAGGGGTCAAGGTGGAGGAATTATATGTCATCAATCAAATGTAGGTCATCAATCAATTTATGGAATTTCGAGCAGAATTCCTTTTGTTGCCGCCACCAACCTTCATACTACATTCAAAGTTTATGCTTTGTGATTCATGAACTTTTGCATAATGGTATTTTTTGTCATCATGATCTAACTTGTCAGTTTATGGCATTTCAAGCACAATCTGGTGACTTCCTTTTTGTGTATGACTATTACATTCAAATGGTAAGCTTTGTGATTCTTTTACTTCTGCATAGTGCTAATATCTGTGATTCAAATGGTATCATTCCGGACACCAATGAATAAATGACACAAAAGCATAACCTCCTTGGTATTTATACCATGGTATTTTTTCCTTTTTATATGCAGGCCCTCTCCTTTTAAATGTGCTGGTTAATAATAATTGGGCACTACCTCTAGGATTCTGCTTATCGAAACTTGCATTTCCTCGTCTTACAAGGGAATTGTCTTGCTATGTGGTCTGCTAGTTGTGCTCCTCTTGGCGTATTCTCTTGATAGTGATTTTCTTTTTCTTTTTCTTTATGTTGTCCGATGCATATCTCTAAATTGCATTTCTTTTTTTATATTTTGTTAGGGTTGTACTTGCAACGAGGCCAAGTTGGAGGAAACTATATCCCTTGTTGTTTACTCTACCCAAATGGAAAAGAAATGCCAGCATGGGTATTGAATCTATTGCTAGTGTACTATATACATTTTCGTTTCGTGGATAGGAATACTTCAAATGAGTACTTCATTCTTAATGTGCCTGACAGTAAGCACTCCTGGATTTGACTGTAGTTTTTTGATACCATGGTATTTTTTCCTTTGAATATGCAGGTCCCCTCCGTTTGAGTGTGCCAGTTATTAATAACTGGGCACCCCTCTAGGATTCTGGTTATTATAACATGCATTTCCTTGTTCTTGTCTTGTGGGTGTTGGGAAGTTATCTTCCATGGGAATTGTCTTACTATGTGATTTGCTAGTTGTGCTCCTCTTAGCGTCTTCTCTTGATTGTGGTTTAGGTATTGACTGTATGCATTTTTTTTGGTGGAATAGGAATACTTCAAATGGGTGTACATCATTCTCAATGTACCAGACAGCAAGCACTCCTGTATTGACTGTAGTTTTTTCTCTTTATGAATCTTGATGGTGGAACTGAAATTTGCAGTGGCAATGTTCTTTTATAATTTGAAGTTTCTCTTTCATGTTTGAGGTGGTGTTCATGTTGGCATGAAGGTCGAAGGTCCGATTTAGTCTACTCGTTTTCAACCATCAGATCAAACAAAAAGGTGATTGGTACACGAGTCATAAAGTTTGTTGCTGCATGCCTCCTTTTGAGTGCTGTCAGTCGGTGGGGATTTTGGTTTACGCATTCTGGCAAAAAAATTGTCTTTTTTTTTTTATAATTTTTTTTTCATTTCTATCAAAAGGCTTGGGTTTTAATATTGTGAAAAAAATCTTAAATCTTTGAAGGGGTCAAGGCGGAGGAATTATATGTCATCAATCTAATGTAGGTTATTGATTAATTTATGGCATTTCAAGCACAATTCCTTTTGCTGCCGCAAACCTTCATACTATATTCAAATGCTATGCTTTGTGATTCACGAACTTCTGCAAAATGCTATTTTTTCTCATTTCGAGCACAGCCTGGTGACTTCCTTTTCTTATGCCAGCCTTCATATTACATTCAAATGGTAAGCTTCGTGATTCGTGAACTTTTGCACGTTTCTTTTGATGCGAATGTTAAGGAGGTGGTGGAAGAGGGGAATCAAACCTAACAGCACCCGAAGTGTCCTTCTCGACCAGCGAATAAATGACACAAAAGCATAACCTAGTAGACAACTATTTGAATTCTAGAAATGACACGCACACTCCATGTTTTTGGCACCTTTCTGCCTATGGCTTCAAGATTTGATTAAGTTGATCCCAGTGTACCTCTAATATACCTCTTATTGTTGAGAAGGTTGCCCACATGGAGTATATATGAGATGATAATACATGCAAAACTATCCCCGAGGATTGGTGGGTGTCTTGTTTCGCATAAGAATACATGTACAATACCAGAAGGGGTTGACATTCAAGCATTGGTTTCCTTGAGTCCAGTGATATGACTTTTGGGGTTGCTGGATTTATAGTTTTCAGTTTTGAGTGACTGTGTCCTTTTGGTGGTTGAATGGTATAGAGTTAAGCTAACAGATGTTGAATTTTGTAAACATGCTATGCGCATTTTTTTTTTGTTTTTCCCCTTGCAGGTTGTTTAGCAAAGCCTTAGTTGATCTGTTTATGTGTCTAAATATTTCTTGCCAGTAACTATGATTGGGTCTCTCTAGTTGAGGTTATCCTTTTCTTCTCTCTTTCTATCTCTTTGCCGCTGCTCAGTTGCATTAGTTTCTCATATTTATGCCTTGCGTGGCTCTTTATTAACATTAACGCCTTTTGGCTGGTCTACTTACTAATCTATTCTTTCTTTGCCACAGTTGTGAATTGCTCTCTTGTAAAGCAAATTCAAATACCTTGATAGTTGATTCAAGTTCAATTAATAAGGAATACAATAACAATTTACTCCTATGGAATGAGAAGATTTAAATGGAATAGCGGTAAATTCTTGATTCCTTTTTTATTCTTGCGCAGCCTTTTTAGCTCATTAAAATAGATACGTGCTCAAGTTGGATCACGATGGATAGGATTTACTGTTTCCTCATTTGTGTGTTTAACGGTTAACAATTTCTGTAGATAGTTATAAGGAATGAGGATGGCAATGGAGTTCCTCTAGCGACGCTGGCCAAGTGCGTCTACTTTCTCTGGTGAAATCACTACCTTTTACTTGAATATCCAATGCCTAGTGTTTTAGGTTTTATGGAAAGGCATGTTTTCTACTTTCATATAGTAGAAATTCGTGAGATTTACTATTTTTGAGATATGAAGGCCATTATTATGAGCTTTGAGGATCTCCACCTAAGACAAAAATTTCTGCTCGTTGCTGACAGGTATTTGTTGGGTATTGCACCATAGTATTTCTGGACCATTATTCTGTTTTGGAGATAATGTTTGTGTGTGGTAATTGTTTTTTTCTAGTTGTTCTATCAGAAAATGGCAATCCTACTACATGCCTTGGCCCTGTACTTTAATAGTACTGCTCGCGTGTATTCTTGCCGTTCTATCTTCTTCTCCTACTCTACATAAATTGTTTTGTTCCATGTGGCTTTCATTTTGTGTTGGCATTTCTACAACAAACTACCAGGGAGATGATCATCGTGTTTTCGTGCAGAATGTTTTAGGGGTTTCATTTTAGATTTTGTACAACCGCTTTCAGGTTATGTTACACAGCTCTTTACATGAGGATGGATTTAGATGGAATCTTGGAGCTTGTAATAAGTATTGGTTTCTTTGTTTTTCATCTCTTCTCCCCCTCTTTCTTTTAGCATCTTATTCTGTTTTCTTGACTGTTATAGTTAGAAGTATCCTTGCAGCATTTCTTGAAAGCCTGAATGCATTTGAAGGGTTGCAAATGAGCCTTCTTTCTCCTTTTGCTTTCTTTCTGTTCTCTTGTTATTGTATCATTCCATTTGGATCTGCGCGTTATAGATTTGGTCAGCCAAACATGCCATGTAGTCTGAATTGTATTAGAGGGAAAACACTTTTTATGCTTTTGATACTGTTGATGAATATGCTGCAGTGCCCAGCCTGCAACTATCTGCTTCCCTTTTTTCTGCACAATCTTGTCCGGAGATATCAAGTTGCTTCCTTTCTCTCTCTGTAGCAGATGCTAGATTCGCACATAAATTTTTGATGCTGTTTAAAACTGTACTCTCTGGAGTAAGGTGCTGGTTAGTTCTGATCTCTGTTTGCTAGGGAAAAAGCAATTTGAATTGATGGCATCTTCTTCTTGGTTTGAGAGCACATCTTGAAGCTAATTGACCATGGTCGTATGATGTCCAATCCTCTCCATTTCCATCTTTTCACGTTTGGTTTTTCTTTAGCTTGTGATGTAGTTTTAGATTTAGAGATAGAGCTGTAATTTTTGTTCTTTGTTTGATAAGTCTTGACAAGGGAATTGTATCTGGCAACGTTGATAACCTCAGCCTTGGCAGTGCTATCCAATGACCAGATGAGACAGTTGACACTACCGCTAACTTAATGGTTGATAAATTGGATTCTTTGTTTGTTGGCATTGCCTTCAAACTTTATCTGGTTATAGCTTTTTGCTTGTATTGGCTTGCAGCACATCGAATTTTCAACCTTCCATGTAGCTTTCTATTGTCAGTGTTTAACACATTGGCCGTTATGTTAATATTATCAATTCATATGTTTTTTTTGGAGGTTTGAAAGATGATTGTGACTCACCATGAAAGTATTTGGTTCCAATGACTTGCCCTAGAAGTGTGATGTCCTCTTCAGTTACCTTTTACTGTGTTTCCTATCTTCGATATTCTCTGGGCAATGTTGCAAATCTGTTCCAAGTAGTCTGCTTAAATCATATTGATGTTTTATTTGACTCTTTGCATGTCCTGGGGCTGCTCCTTCCGTTATCCGTGGATGCTGTTGTTCTGTGAGGTGATGGTTGGTTGTGATTATTATTTGCTAGGAAAAAAAGCAATTTGATTTGATCGCATTTGGTCCTGGGTTTGAGAGCTGCATACTGAAAATGACTGACCATGGTGGGATTGTGTCCAACCCTATCCCTTTGCATCTTATCGTGTTTGGGTTCTCCATATTTGTGGGGTAATATTACATTCTGGGATAGTGCTGCAATTTCTGTTCTTTGTTTGGGAAGTCTAGATGATGGAAATGTATGCCAAGATAATAATTTCTGTTGAAGTTCCAGCGTTGATGATAGCCTTGGCCTTGGCAATTCTATCCTCTTCCAATGACCAGATGAAACAGTTGATGGATCTGCTACCACCTGGTTATAGTGGATGACCTAGGTTCTTCATTTGTTGGCCTTGTTGCTATACTTTCAATATCTATTACTTGTTGTGTGTATTGGCTTGCAGCACATTGTTTATTCAACCTTCTCTCTTGCTTTTGATCAACAGTGATGGACACATTGTTTGGCTGTTATGTTCAGATGCCCATTCGAATGTTTTTTAAGAGGTTTGAAAGACAATTTCAACATACTCTTCTTGAAAGTAGATATTGACGACTCGCCTTTAAAGTATGATATCCTCTTCAGTTACTTCTAATTGAGTTTCCTATTTTCAATATTCGGGGTGATGCTGCAAATCTGTACAGGTAGTTTACTTGAATCATTTTGTTGTTCTATGTGACTGTTTGCATGTCCTGAGGTTTCTTCCATCATGTGTTGGTGGTGGGTTCCATGAGATACTTTGTGTGCATAAAAAGTCTCAGACATTGTTCTGTAATTCTTGGGATTAACATATTCGTATTGCAACTATCATTTGGGTATTTAGCTCTATGAAAACTTTATGCAGCACCTAGACTTATGCTTGGACAAAAGGTTGGCGGATAATTGGGTATTTAGCTCTCTGGAAATTTTATGCAGCAGCTGAACTTATTCTTGGACGGAAGATTGGTGAATACAGGTCTTGTGATATACTCTTGTATCTCATAAGTTTTATATATATATATATATATATATATATATATATCTTAGAGTTTATTTTTCATATTGCTGTATATAATGCCCCCTGCTGTTTCTTATCTCTAGTTGTGATATGTTCTTATGCCGGTATGTTTATTTTGATTTATTTTGGGGGATTTATATGTTCTGTTTCTTTTTTGGGAAGATTATTTAATGGAACATATACTTTGGACAAAATGTATTGTCTGGCATTACTCTTATAAGTCATACGCAATGATTATAGCATTGGAGTTCCTCTAGTGATGTGGTTGAAGTGTACTTCCTTCTTTGGTTAAATCAATACTATTTACTTGAAATAACCAATGCCTATTATTCTAGGTTCTATGGAATGGCATGTTATCCTGTACCATGCAGTAGAAATTTGTGAGATTCACTGTTTGAAATGAGTAGGCCATGATTATGAGCTTTGAGGAACCCCACCTCAGTCAGGATTTACAGTTCATTTTGATGAGTATTTGTTGGATATTGCACCTTAGTATTTTGGAATATTATTATCTTTTGGACATGGTACAGTTTGTGTGTCGATTTTTTATCCTGCTCTACCAGAAAATTGCAATCATTACTACATTGCTTGGCCATATAATTTAATGGAAATGAAGCTTGTGCAGCCATTTGTTCTTCTCCTACCTTTTCTTCTTTTACTTGATTTATATAGCAGGCAAATTTGGTATTTGGGATTCTCTAGAGGATGATTTTTTCCCCTTCTTCCTTGAGCTTGGAATAGTCGCCTTCTCTCTCATTTCGCTTTTTTGTGTTTTCTTGTTATTCTATCATCCCATTCGGATCTGCACTTGTTATGGATTTGGGCAGCCAAACATTCTATGAAGCCTGGATTGTATTTTGGGGGAAAACATGGTCTGTGCTTTTTGACTCAGTTGAAGAGTAAGCTGCAGTTTACAGCGTGGAGTAATCTGCTTCATTTTTCTTGCACGCTCGTCTGTAGATACTAAATTGCTTTCTTTCGTCTCTCTAGATGATGCTAGATTGGCACCTAAATTCTAATGGAATGCTTGTGCTGCAGGTGTGTTTAGTGAAGGTCATGTTTTACAGAAATCTGTGCCCTCAGCATGGTTTAACTTTACTCTCATTATCTCTGGAGTAAAGTGCCTGGTTAGTCATGATTACTGTTTGATAGGGGAAAAAAGCTATTTGATTTGATGGCATCTGGTCTTGGGTTTGAGAGCTACATACTGAAAATGACTCACCACGGTGATATTATGTCCAACCCTCTCCCCTTGCATCGTATAGTGTTTGGTTTTTCACTATATTGTGGGGTAGTTTTACATTTTTGGATAGAGATGTAATTTTTGTTCTTTGTTTGGGAAGATCTAGATGATGGAAATCTATCCCAGGTAATAATCTTTATTGAAGTTTCAGCGATGATGCTATATAATCTCTGCCTTGGAAATTTTATGCTCTACCAATGACCAGGAGAGATAGTTGATATGTCCGCTACTGGTTAGCTATTGTGGATGAACTAGGACCTTCATTTGATAGCCTTCTTGTTAAACTTCTAATGGTTATAGCTTTCTGTTTGTGTTGCCTTGCAGCACATTGTTTATTCAATCTTCTATGTAGCTGTCTATCGAAGTGTTGGTGCATTGGTTAGCCATTATGTTCAGGTGCCAATTCGTTTGTTTTTTCAGAGGTTTTAAAGAGGTCTTCCAACATTGATTCAACTTTTGTAGGTATTGGATTCCGACAACTTGCCTTGAAAGTATGATGTCCACTCCAGCTACTTATGATTTTGTTTCCTATTTTCGATATTCTGGGGAATGCTGCAAATTTGTATAAGTTATTTGCTTGAATCATTTTGACATTCTAGTCGACTGTTTGCATGTCCTGCTACACCTTTCGCCATTTGTGGGTGGTGGCGTTCTCTGGGAGTTTATGAAGCATCTGAACTTATACTGGACAAAAAGATTGGTTGGTACAAGTCTTGTGATTTTACTCTTGCATCTCATGAGTCATACATGAAGATATGCGCTTATGTCGACATGTTTTGTTTTGAGTTGTTTTGGAGGACTTCTAGATTTATAAGTGATAAGCAATGAATATGGCATTGGAGTTCATGTAGCGATGCAGGCCTGGGGACCTTCATTCTTTGGTGATATCATTACCATTAACTTAAAATATCCAACGCCTGTGTTCTAGGTTTTAATGGAAAGGCGTGTTTTCCTGTTCCAAACACTAGAAATTTGCGAGATTTACTATTTGAGATAGGCAGGCCTTTGGTACGAGCTTTGAGGATCACCACCGCAGGCAGGATTTACAGTTCATTGCTGGCGATTATTTGTTGGATCTTTCACCTTAGTATTTTTGAAACATTATTTTCTGTTTTGGAGATGGTACTGTTTGTCTCTTCCTGTTTTATTTGGTTCTTGTTCTACCATAACTACATGCCTTGGCCATATCATTTAATGGAAATGAAGTTAATAAGGTCGTTTGTTCTTTCTTTGGGATGGTACTCTCTGCACTAATTCTTATTCTTGTCCTATCATTTTCTTCTCCTACATACCGTGCTTCAATTGTTTTGTTCTTTTTGCCTTGTATTTTTGCATTGTTTGCAAGTTAGCAGGGGAATGGAACAGTGGAAGGACACTTCTTTCATGTTGATTGTTGAGTTCTCTTTTTCAGATTTTGTACGACCGTCTTTCTGGGGTATGTTAACGGCTCTTTGATTGGAGGATGAATTTAGATGGTATCTTGAAGCTTGTATTGAGAGCTTTTGTGTTTTTCATCCCTTCTCTAGTTCTCTGAGCTAGTAAATGAGCCTTTTTCATTTGCTTTTTTGTCCTATTGTTATTCTATCATTCCATTCGGATCTGTGCATTATAGATTTGATCAGCCAAACATGCCATTAAGCGTGAATTTTAGTTTGAGGGGAATCATGGTTCATGCTTTTGATACTATTGAAGAGTGTTCCTTCCATGTCCAGCCTACAACAATTCCCGCCTTTTTGCTTTTGTGTTTTTTTCACTCATGTCCATAGACATCAAGTTGCTTTCTTTCCTTTCTCTTAGCTGATGCTAGATTGGCTCTTCAATTCTAATGGCATGCTTTGTGGTGCAGGCGTGTTTTAGTTAAGGCCACGTGATGCATAGATGTGTGCCCTGAGCATTGTTTCAGCTCCTGTTGACTCTCTCATTATCTCTGGAGTAAGGTGCTGGTTGTAATTACTTTGTTAGGAAAAAAAGCAATTTGAATTGATGGCATCTGGTTCTGGGTTTGAGAGCTGCATACTGAAATTGGCCGACCATGGTGGTATTATGTCCATCCCTCTCCGCTGGTATCTTATCTTTTGGGTTTTCCCTATATTGTATGGTAGTTTTAGATTCTAGGATAGAGCTGCATTTTTTATTTTCTGTGGGAAGCCTAGACGAAGGAAATGTATTCCCAGATAATAATAGCTGTTGGATGTTTCAGCGATGATGATAGACTTGGTGTCACGTCCTTGCCTCGACCACATGACGTCACAAGGTTGGCCTATCAAAGGTTGTGACACTTGGCCTTGGCAATTCTATGCTCTACCAATGACCAGATGAGACAGTTGACGGTCTGCTAGCGATTAGTTATAGTGGATGAACTAGGTTCTTCATTTGTTGGCTGTATTGTTAAACTTTAAATGGTTTATATCTTTCTATTGACAGTGTTTTGACCCATTGGTTGACCGTTATGTTCAGATGCCAATTCGTATGCTTTTTTGGAGGTTTGAAAGATGATTCCGAGATTGACTCACCTTGAAAGTATTGGATTCCCCCTCTATTTTGTACAACCGCTTTCAGGTTACAACTCTTTACATGAGGATGGATTTAGAGGGAATCTTGGTGCTTGGATTGAGTATTGGTTTCTTCATTTTTAATCTCTCCTCCCCCTCTACTTTGTACCACCCCTTTCAGGTTATGTTACACAGCTCTTTACATGAGGATGGATTTAGAGGGAATCTTGGAGCTTGTATTGAGTATTGTTTTCTTCGCTTTCATCTCTTCTCCCCCTCTTCCTTTTAGCATCTTATTCTGTTTTCTTGACTGTTATAGTTAGAAGTATCCTTGCAGCATTTCTTGAAGCCCGAATGCATTTGAAGAGGTAGCAAATGGGCCTTCTTTCTCCTTTCGCTTTCTTTCTGTTCTCTTGTTATTGTATCATTCCATTTGGATCTGCGTGTGTTATTGATTTGGTCAGCCATGAATGCATTTGAAGAGGTAGCAAGTGGCCCTTCTTTCTCCTTTCGCTTTCTTTCTGTTCTCTTGTTATTGTATCATTCCATTTGGATCTGCATGTGTTATTGATTTGGTCAGCCAAACATGCCATGAAGTCTGAATTGTGTCCGAAGGAAAACACGTTTTATGCTTTTGATACTGTCGATGAATATACTGCAGTGCCCAGCCTGCAACAATCTGCTTCCCTTTTTTCTGCGTAATCTTTTCCGGAGATATCAAGTTACTTCCTTCCTCTCTCTGTAGCAGATGCTAGATTCGCACATAAATCTTAATGGCATGCTTGTGGTGCAGGCATGTTTAGAGAAGGCCATGTGCAGCAGCAATCTGCTGTTCCCTCAGCTTTGTTTCAGATTGTGTTTAAAACTGAACTCTCTTTATCTCTGGAGTAAGGTGCGCTGGTTAGTTGTGATCCCTGTTTGCTAGGGGAAAGGCAATTTGAATTGATGGCATCTGCTTCTGGGTTTAAGAGCGCATCTTGAAACTAATTGACCACAGTGGTATAATGTCCAACCCTCTCCACTTCCATCTGTTCACATTTGGTTTTTCTCTAGCTTGAGGTAGTTTTAGATTCTGTGATAGAGCTGTAATTTTTGTTCTTTGTTTGAGATGTCTTGGCAAGGGAATTGTATACCCAGATAATGTGTTGAAGTCAGCAATGTTGATAACCTCAGCCTTGGCAGTGCTATCCAATGACCTGATGAGACAATTGACGCTCTTGCTAAGTTATAGTGGATAAACTGGATTCTTCGTTAGCTGGCATTGCCTTGAAACTCTAACTGGTTATATTCTTTCTGTTCGTGTTGGCTTGCAGCATATTGATTGTTCATTCTTCCATGTAGCTTTCTATTGACAGTGTTAGCACATTGGCCGTCATTTTGATATACCAATTCAATTGTTTTTGAGAGCTGCAAACTGAAAATGACTGTCCATGGTGGTATTGATTGTTCATCCTTCCATGTAGCTTTCTATTGACAGTGTTAGCACATTGGCCGTCATGTTAATATACCAATTCAATTGTTTTTTTGGGGGAGGTTTGAAAGATGATTCTGACAGTGACTCACCACGAAGGTATTTGGTTCCAACCACTTTCCCTAGAAGTGTGATGTCCTCTCCAGCTACCTGTTATTGTGTTTCCTATCTTTGATATTCTGGGTAATGCTGCAAATCTGTACAAGTAGTTTGCTTAAATCATTTTGATGTTTTATTTGACTCTTTGCATGTCCTAAGGCTGCTTCTTCCATTA
The DNA here is from genome assembly GCA_034768845.1 of Heliamphora exappendiculata. Classification (NCBI taxonomy): domain Eukaryota; kingdom Viridiplantae; phylum Streptophyta; class Magnoliopsida; order Ericales; family Sarraceniaceae; genus Heliamphora; species Heliamphora exappendiculata. The sequence continues at coordinate 2,992 of JAOTRH010069202.1, read as the reverse complement.
TCTGTGGATGGTGGTGTTGCGTGAGGTGCTGGTTGGTTGTGATTATTGTTTCCTAGGAAAAAAAGAAATTTGATTTGATCGCATTTGGTCCTGGGTTTGAGAGCTGCAAACTTAAAATGACTGACCATGGTGGTATTGTGTCCAGCCCTATTCCCTTGTATCGTATTGTGTTTAGGTTTTCTCTATTTTGTGGGGTATTCTGGGATAGTGCTGCAATTTCTGTTCTTTGTTTGGGAAGTCTAGATGATGGAAATGTATCCCAAGATAGTAATCTCTGTTGAAGTTCTTGCGTTGATGATAACCTTGACCTTGGCAATTCTATGCTCTTCCAATGACCAGGTGAAACAGTTGATGCATCCTCTACCACTTGATTATAGTGGATGACCTAGGTTCTTCATTTGTTGTCCTTGTTGCTTTACTTTCAATGGCTATAGCTTGCTGTTTGTGATGGCTTGCAGCACGTTGTTTATTCAACCTTCTCTCTTGCTTTCACACATCATTTGGTTGTCATGTTCAGATGCCCATTCGTATGTTTTTTCAGAGGTTTGAAAGGCAATTTCAACATACTCTTCTTGATAGTAGATATTGACGACTCGCCTTGAAAGTATAGCTACTTCTAATTGAGTTTCCTATTTTCAATAGCTCTTCTTGAAAACTTTATGCAGCAGCTAGACTTATGCCTGGACAAAAATATGGTGGATAATTGGGTATTTAGCTCTCTGGAAATTTTATGCAGCAGCTGAACTTATTCTTGGACAGAAGATTGGTGGATACAGATCTTGTGATGTCATTTGTAATTACTGTTTGTTAGGGAAAAAAAAGCGATTTGAATTGATGGCATCTGGTTCTGGGTTTGAGAGCTACATATTGAAATTGACGAACCATGGTGGTATTATGTTCATCCCTCTCCTCTTGTATCTTATCATTTGGTTTTTCTCTATATTGTGGGGTAGTTTTACAGTCTGGGGTAGCTGCATTTTTTATTTTGTGTGGCAAGTCTAGACGAAGGAAATGTATTCCCAGATAATAATAGCTGTTGGATGTTTCAGCGATGTTGATAGACTTTGTGTCACATCCTTGCCTCGACCACATGACGTCACAAGGTTGGCTTATCAAAGGTCGTTTCACTTGGCCTTGGCAATTGTATGCTCTACCAATGACCAGATGAGAGAGTTGACGATCTGCTAGCAATTAGTTATAGTGGATGAATTAGGTTCTTCATTTGCTGGCCTTATTGTCAACTTTCAATGGTTTATATCTTTCTATTGATAGTGTTGACCCATTGGTTGACCGTTATGTTCAGATGCCAATTCGTATGCTTTTTTTAAGGTACATTGACTCACCTTGAAAGTATTGGATTCCGCCCTGAAAGTATGATGTCCTCTCCGGCTGCTACTAATTGTGTTTCCTTTCATTTTTTTTGCGGCTTCACATTCTTTGAGAGCTGCAATTTTTGTTCTTCGGATGTTGATGTTTAGATGAGGAAATGCTACCTCTAGATGTTGATTTCTGTTGACATTTCAGCGACGACAACACTCAACCTCAGCCTTACCAAGGCTATGCTCTATTATCAACCAATTTTTGCTACTGCTATTTATTAGTTATGATGGATGAAGTGGGCCTTCATTTGTTGCCTTGTCCATTCTGGTTAAACTTTTATTCTGCATGTGTTGGTTTTTGGTGCACATTGCTTATTCAACCTTCTATGTAGCTTCCTGTTGACTTTGTGACACATTAGCTATTATGTTCAGATGCCGATTTATTTGCTTTTTTTCAGAGGTTTGAAAGATGATTACATTGTGTTCAGATGTCTTCAGAAGTTTGAAAGATGATTCCAACAACGACTCAACTTGGAAGAATTCGGTTCTAATGAGGCTCCTTGAAAGTTTGATGTCCTCTCCGGCTACTTGTTATTGTGTTTCCTTTTAGTAATGGCTTCAGGTCTATTGAAGTTTATAAGATGAACAATGCTTCCCCTCATTGGTGTTGGCATGTGTGGGCGGGTGTGCTCAGATTATTTTTTATTTTGGACTACCATAGAGTTTGTTGTGGTGGTTGAATCAAGATGGTTAGGGTTCCTTGTTTCTCATATCTGTGTTCGCTTAACCAGCTTCTCCAGATAGGCCATGATAAGCAAAGTTCAACATATCGGGATGAGCATGGTTATTGTTGGATTGGAAGTTCATTGTGTTTGTTGCACTTCAGTTTTAGTTATTACACTTTAGTATTTGGTTTACTGAAATTATACTTTTGGAATCCAATTTGATCCCTTAGCATGGAATTTTTTGCCTCCATTTTGCAGTTTGAGAGCTTGTGGGGGCTTCTGTTTGGCTTTTCCACATGTTCTTCCTTTGGCTAGTTCTGCCGGCATTCATTCTTGTTGTTCCTCTTTATTTCTCTTTATATTTACTTTGTTTGAAATTTATTTATCTCCTCGTGACCTGTAGTTTGTGGCGGACTGTTTGTATTATGGTGGATTGTAGCAAACAGCAGGGATGACGAACAATGGAAAGATGGTACTGTTTTTGTGCTGCTGATTGTTTCACATTGCTTCAATTTTCTGCGTTTTTTACCATCACTTTCAAAGTTTGTTAGACAGCTCCTTACCTGAGGATGAATTAAAGTTAAGAGGGCACCTTGTAGTATGTATTGAGTGTTAGTATGTTCATTTTTTGCACCTCCTCCCCTTTCCTCCTAGCATACTAATGCCTTTTTTCTGTTCCCAATGCCTTTCCTTCTGGTATTGGTTCAGGCATATCTATGCAGCATTTCTTGAGCCTTAATTCATTTGGAGAGGAGATGCTTTCTTTTTGATGTTTGGACGCACTGGCCATTATGTTCAAATCATAGATTTGAGAGATGATACTAACAATGAACCATTGAAGTATTTGATTTCAAGGAATTCCAGTGAAGTTGTGATGCCCTCCCTAGTTAGTATCTTGTTTCGCACTCTCTCTCTTTCCTATTAACTTACTTTTGGGTAATGCTTCAG
>JAOTRH010069191.1:0-18012 GCA_034768845.1 Heliamphora exappendiculata | reverse complement strand
ATTTCATTTTATTAGTAGTGGGAATGACAGTCATTACATTCATATTGAATAGACCATTTGTCACATAGCCTTTCCCCACATACATCCCTACCTTAGACAGCGTAACTCTGTCTGCCTCAAAGACCATCTGAAACCCATGCTTACTCAGCAGAGACCCAGATATCAGGTTCTACCGAATATCTGGCACATAGAGCACATTATTTAATGTCAGCTCTTTTCCAGAGGTCATCTTGAGGATCACCTGGCCTTACCCCAACACATCTGAGGTAGCTAAATTTCTCATATACAGCTTCTGACCGTGGGCCACCATTTCAATGGTGTTAAACATCTGTCTGTTATAGCAGACGTGGCGAGTGGTCCATGTGTCTATCCACCATTCTTATGGATTTGAGTCTACAATTTTAACCTCAGAGACCATGGCCGAGAGATCGATATTTGAGACATCATTGGTTGTCTCTGTCATATGAGCTTGAGCTTGGGGATTCTTTGATTTCTTACACTCTGAAGCACGATGCCCAAATTTCTCACAGTTAAAGCATTTTTCTTGAAATTTCTCATTCAGCTTTTTGGCAATATGACCTCTTAGTCCTAGTTTAACATTTTTTCTTTTTTTTCAAACCTTGTGTTGGCACGCCTGTCATGAATACTCTTCTTTGCTCTTGAAGAGTTGCCACCTTCCATCACATTCGCCATGTTAGAGTTGGACTTGACACTCTTGCTTCGTGCTCAATTATTTTTCTCAACATTAAGCTTAAAGAATAGAGCCTTCAGAGTAATCTCCTTATTCATGAACATTAGATATCTCTTGAATTCCTTCCATGTTTCAAGAAGCTTGTGGATGACTGCTGCCACTAGGAATGCTTCACTCATTAACATTCCTTCTGCTTTGATCTCATTGATCAGAATCTGAAGCTATTGGACTTGGATCGTCATAGGTTTTTAATCTTTCATCACATAATCAAGGAACCGGCCCACTATGAACTTCTTGGACCCAGCACCTTCAATTTTATACTTTCGATCTAAGGACTCCCATAGTTCTTTAGTAGTTTTCGCCTCATTGAACACAGAGTACAATGAGTCATCTAGAGCATTTAGAATATAATTTTTGCACAGATAATCGACATTCTTTCAATTATCAACTGCCATTAATTTCTGAGTGTTTGCTTTCTCATCAGCAACTGGAGCTTCCTCAGTCAAGCATCTGGCCAGATTTAGAGTGGTGAGGTAGAACACCATTTTCTGTTGCCATCTCTTAAAGTTAGCACTTCCTCCAATTTTTCCTAACTTGTCCACGTGAGACAATGGAACAATAGGAACACTAGGCATATGAGCGACTTTTTTTTCAGGAGTAACTTATTTTTCAATCGACATATTATCAAAATAAGATCAATTCATATATTAGATCTTTACAATATCAATAATAAGAATAAATTAACAATTTAAACTTAATTCTCCCAAACATTGTCTATCATGTGGCGGGATCCCAGGGGGCGCGCCCTTGGTGGGGGTTCTAGGGGGCTGTGCCCCCTAGCGGGGTTCTTAAGGGTAGTGCCCTTAGGCGGGAGTCTGAGGGCAGCGCTTTCATTAGGGATTGACCAGAAAGCGGACTGCTTAGCTTTCGAGATTATCCCCAAAGTGCCTACCAGAAAGCTGACTGTTTAGCTTTTAGGCTGAACCATTCAACCTTTCAAAAGGTCAGTCGCGCCCGGCTGCCTACGGCCTTAGCCGATCAGATCTCTGTTAAGCATTAAGTCGCACACGACTTACGTATGAAGAAACCTCTAAACTCACACACAAGAAGAAAATGGTCGAAATCAACATAAAAAGTATCAACACAAATAGAAAAGATGTTAACACAAACATCAAAGGTGTTGACACAAATAGCGAAGGTGTCGATACAAACAGAGAAAGGTGTCGACACCAAAGAACCGAGAGATTCAACTGAACACTAATAGAAAAAGTGTCGACACAAATAAAAAGGTGTCGACGCAAACAACAAGAATTCTCAAATTTCATAACAAGCGACTGGGTGATTGCGGAAAGAAAATCAGGAATTTTTTTTTCCTTGAAATATGTTTACTAAAATTGTAATTTAGATTATTCTGAACAAGATAATTGTTTCCATACTGCAACGAAAATATTGAATCCATAAAACATGAACATACTCACAGAATATGTTAATAGTATAAACATGTATTTATACATTTTTTGTAAGTATTTTCTGGTCAAATATGTATAAGACCCGAACCGAGCATGATTTAAAAAAAAAATCATTCTTAAGATTATTGGAAATATAACATAAGATATACTTGGTGGTGCAGAAAATACATGTTTATTAATTTTCAACGATTGCATTATACTGAATTTACAAAAATAAAAATACAGAAATTAACATAAATAAAATACGCAAATCGAGTCCTGCAGATGCAGTTTTCTTAAAAATGATTCACCGCCTACCAAGAGTGTTGTAGGTATTTCCACATGTGTCACTCTCTTAGGATAAGCTATTCGAACATTGGAACACCTCCAAAGATAGGCTATTCGAACGTATCTCGTCTGTCTTTCTCTCTCTCACAACTTGTAATATCAGAATTGTATTCTTCTCTTCTGCACTATGCAGAAGACCAGAGAAGTTCTTATATAGAACTTATCTCTTGGGGGTTACAAAATGAATTCACGAGGAAAATCAACTTGGAAAATCAATTTTGTACATGAATGCATGAAAATTAATTTGTACATAAATACAGCTGTTACAAACCAATTGAATTCATATTTACAACAATTATCTCATAAATTCCTTAGTTTGGCGGGCTATATTGAAAGAGAGAATTATAATTACATGACTGATTTTAGTCCATTAATATTGGTAAGGAGCTAAAAACATCATCTCTTTAGGACTAGGACAAGAGATGTGATTTAAAGTTATTCAAGTGAGCTTACTAGTTATGGAATTAAATGCTTTAAGGGATAAACACTTTTTTCTTTGACTTATTTGTGGGCTTACTAGTTATGGAATTAAAGGCTTAAGGGATAAGCATTTTTTTCTTTGACTTGTTTGGTCTTAGAAATTCGACACCTACTAGCATTATTACTCTCAATTTTCTTAATAAGCCAGCCATTGCAATCACGCTTCTCTCACATAGTGGCATGGTGGTGGTGGAGGAGGAGGAGAAGGGGCACCGATGGACGATGGTGCACGGTGTGATTGTGCGTGGGTGGTGACGAAAATAACGGTGGTGGTTGTGAAGGTGGTGCTAGTAGCAACATCAATAATGGTGGCAACGATGAGGTTGAGAATGATGGTAGTGAAAGTGATGATAGTGAAGGCGATGATGCCGAGTGTTGAATAGCGATAACAATGATGGCGACGGTCGTTGAATAGCGTTGATAGTGGTGGTGTCATTGATTACGGTGATTGTGGGGTATAGTGTTTGGGATGGTGTGAATGAAGACGAACGGGGGATGGTGGTTGTGGTGGAAAGGATGATGGTGGTGGTAATGGATTGTATTAAAATTATAATATATTATAATTTAAAATTTTATATCTTTTTAAAAAAAATATTTTTCATGTACCAACCAAACATTGAAAAATAAAAAAATTATTTTTTTATTAAAATATTTTGTATAAAATATATTTTTATTGTAAAATATTTTACTTTAAATTAAACAAAATTCTAGTAACGTATAATTTTGGGAACAAGTTCATCGCGTTCAAAAATTTATTTGGTATTTTCCAAATATTATGTTGTATTGGCCATGTGATTTTCTTAACAAATAATAATATATAATATACATTAAATTAATTACTTTTGTCTTTTATTTATTTAATAAAAATAAATCAATATTATAGTAAAATATTTTTTACTATATAATAAAATAAAAATACTACATAAACATGGAATAGAAGATGATGCCCCTTGCCTCTCTTCTTAGGAGGTGGAGATGGTACTGTGCCTAAAAGCTAGTACGGTTGCATTGCGTTCTGTTTGGATTATTTGGTGAATGAATATTTATAATTGAATCCGTTTACTATGTAAAAATCATCCAATTTGTTTAGTATTTAAAATTTTATATTCATTCAATATTTATAATTAAGTGATTGAAAAAGATCTCTTAATGTTATTTTATAAATAAATAAATAAAAATTATAAATTTTAAAAAATATTATTAAACAAATATTACTCAATCACTTAATTACATATATCGAATGAATCTAAAATTTTTAATACTAAACAAACTCGACGAATTCTACATAATAAACGAATTTGATCATAAAAATTTATTTACTAAATAAATCCAAACAAAACGTAATACGACACTACTGCCCTTTTAAGGCGGAGCATTGTCCCAGATCCCTCTTCTTAGGATCCCTTTAGTGGAATAAAACAAAAGATTCATAGGGATCTGGAGCTATTTTAAGAAAGCAGTTGGAAGCAGGAGTAATTAACATGAATTCAGGGTGCTATCCTTGTTTTTGTCATGTAGCTGTTATTTTAGATTGGTTGCTTGTTTAGCCCATTCTATGTTAATTACCTATGACGTCGGTTGTTTTCATTGGATTCTTGAATTGGACATTTGGATTTGTCTCAGTTCCCTCCCTTTTTTTATTTATTTTTTTTTATTTATTTATTTTTTTATCTTTGCTACCTTCTCGGGAGCAACAAATGGTGCTTAAAAAGAAGTAAAATGCAAATCACGGGAGCAACAAATTAATATATGCAATATATATATATATATATATAAGTGATAAATTTTATTTAAAAAATATATTATTATTAATTATTTTTGTTTTTATTGCTCTATTATGATTTTATTTGGCAACTTAATTTAAAGTTAAATTTCTTGTTTAAAGTTGTTTTAGGCTAAGTACTTATTTTTTTGACAACTAACTTTATTATTCTAACTCAAAAGTTTTTAAATTTTGAATGGATGAGTTTAGATTATTAGTTTATTTATCATAGTAAATTTTTTATTATTAGTGAATTTTTTTATCATTTAATTAAATTATTATACTTTTTAGACTTATCACATTAAGATGAGTCGAAAAAAATAAAATTTTTTTTTATTAAAATATAAAAAAAATTAAAAATACAAAAATAAACAAAAATAAATCAATAAGCCAAATTCTATTAATTTTAATTTAAAATAAGCAAAAATAAGTCAATAAGCAATATTTGCTCAAAATTTAACTCAATCATCCAACTTCAAAAATAGTTTAAAAGTTAAATTAACACATAACCTACTTTAACTCAATTTAACATTTTGACTAAAAATTAAAAAAAAAAACTTTTAAACTAGTTCAACAAGGTCGAAAAGAAATCATAATTACGATATTATTTTATAAAAAATGCTAACTAAAATCTATTGAATTGTGGTTAAAGGGTATATAATATATAGATATCTGTGCAAAGTGTATTGATATTTGTAAAATTAGTAGACCTCACACGAAAAAGTGTATTGATATTAAAAAATTTTTATTTCTATTAAATTATTATTTAAAATCTATTCGGCACTCTTTAGGAGCACCCTTATTTTATTAGTTGTAAAAACGCTAAGGCTTGATTTGGCTACTAGCTTTAATAATATTTTTTAATTTTTTTATATTTTTAACTAAAAAAATAAATTATGTTCAAAGTATGTTATTTGGTAAATTAGTTTTTAGGTGTGTTTTATTGAAATGAATTAATTAGATAACAATTTAACAAATTTTTATTTATATTAGATAATATTGTCTTTTTTTAAAATTAATTATAATGATTATATATATTAGTATTGGTAATAAATAAGTTATCAACTATGTATATTAATTTTTTTTTAAAATTGTATCAAAGTATAAATATATTATACGATTTGTATTTCAATCTAAGTTTTATTTTTTAAAAACATTTTAAATATTTTATCAAACAAATTATATTTACTTTTTGTATTTATAACTAATAAATAAAAAAAGTTGTCCAATGTGTCCCTAACATAAATTTCACTTTTCATCCAAACAATAGGGGTTGGTATTGTTTTTTTTATATATCTTAAGGTTATCAGACCAGTTTACACTCACTTCGATTAATATTTAAAATATTAATCTCACCTCCATTAGCCAGGGCAAGGGCAATTAAAATCAAAACAAATCACGTATGAACTTAGCCTTGAAAATTAATAGCACATAAGATTTTTTGAACATAAGACTAGGTGAGAGTAATTATTTGGTGTTCCCAAAATATTATTTGGCAAGTTCACGTAGTACTCCCACTAATATGATACCGACAAATTTTACGGTAAAAACATGATTACTCGCAATTGTTAAATGATTAGGAGACAAATGGTGACCCACGTTATGTAGATTGTAATAATTTATTTGTCAAGAGTATAATGTAATATCGCTTGCATGGTATTTAGAAAGTACCTAATAATTTTCCCCTATAAGAGAGTAAACCTTTAAATCTCAAGAATTGATCAGCAAGCTAACTCTTAGATAACTTTACTTAATATGTTTGAGTAAGTTTAGTCAAATTAATTTTTTTATTTTCAAATTATTGTTAATTAATGTATTTTCTATTACTTGGACCCATTTCAATATCTATAACTATTTCTCTAAATAACGGTAAAAATATGGTCTCGTTTGACAATTTAACTTTAAATTAAATAAGTAAAAATTTTATTTAGTAAATTGTATAGGTGATTTTAAGACAAAAAATAATAAACTAAAAAAACTTAATTTAAAGCCACTTTAAATCAAAAGAAAAAAAATTTGGTTTAAAATTGTTATAATTTTAAAATTTTTATTTTTAAATAATTTTATATTCAATATAGATCTTATCTAATAGATTTTGACATACATATTTTAAAAATATAATTTTTATAAAAAAATATATATGTGTAATAAAAGTTATGATATTTTTTTAAAATATATAAAAAAAGATATATCTCGTTTGCCTTTGAATTGGCAAACAAGACTTTTTAGCATTTTAGCTTTTAAGCAAAAAAATAAAAAATTTACTTAAAATCAATTGCCAAACAAGACCTCAATCACAAATGGTCAATGAAAGCCTAAAAGTTGGTGAAATTCCCATTGCTTTCGGCTTTTATCATTTTGAAGCTCTCTCAAAGTTAAATTAGTAATAAAATTACGATTCATAATATTTAATAAAAAATAATTTTTACATAATATTACATACTAATAAATTTACCATTAATTGAATTAACACTAAAAAAAGTCATATGATTAATGATATTTAAATTTATAACATTTTCCATAGGATAAATCGATAATTTTATCAATAATTTCATGATGAGTGATAGAGAAAAGTGATAAATTTTTTTAATGAATTGTTGTCGTGTAGAAAAAGTCACCAAAACAGAAATAATATTTTATAACCGCATTGATACAACGATAATTAAGCTAATCAATAGAATTATTCTAAAGAGAATCTACCGGAAATAAAAAAAAATTAAGGCCTCGTATGGGTAAAATAGCTTCTGACTTATTTGGTTTATAAGTCAAAAAATAACTTATGTCGTTTGAATAACGAAATAAGTCAAAAACATACAAATATGCAAATAAGTTAAATAAGCTGACTTATAAGTCAAAATAAGTTAATAAGCCAAATAAACTGACTTATAAGCCAAATAAACAAATAAGTCAATGATCACCCAAACATATTGACTTATTTGTGTTTTGGCTTATTTGCTAATAAGCAAATAAGCCAATAAGCCAACCACCCAAACAGGGCCAAAGTTATCTTACAAATAAATCTTAAATTCGTGGCAATCAATTAGAATATATTACTAAAATCATTAAATCAAATTTAGTGAGATTAATCCTCTTATAAAATTTAAAAATAGGATTAATTTTTAATTAATTTTAAATAAAATGAAGAAGTGCTACTTGTTTTATTGTTAGTTTAATTTGTAAACTCTTGATTAAGAAGCGGTAAAAGTTATTATACATTTAATAGTTAAACTTGCAATTCAAATTAATAAAAAATAAAGATTATTCACACAATTAAAGAAGTGAATAAGGCGGTGATTGGTAACTTTTAATTTTTAGCTTTTTGGCAATAAGTGAATAAGGTTCTGATTGGTAATTTTTAATTTTTAATTTTTTGATTAAAAATATCAAAAAGTTAAGATTGCCCGTTTAATAGAAAAGTAAAAATGTTAAAAAGTTAAAAAGTTAAAAAGTCAAATTAAAACACAAATTCTTAAAATATTCTATTTAAATTCTTATTATTAAACTAAAAAAATAAAATAAATAAAAAAAATTAATTTTTAAGTTTATTGACAATCAAATCCTAAATCTTCTTCTTTTTTTATTTTTTTTATTTTTAAATAAGCACTTTTTTTCCTCCATTTCCTTCTAAAAAGCTGAAGGCCGTCACCAGCCAATCCCAAGGGGTCCCTTTTATAGGTTTAACGCGGTTGAGCCGCCATCCGGTCCTGACCGGCTCACCCCTCTGTAACTGTGCCCGGATCAACTTTTGGCGGGAAACCAACCGATTTTAATTTTTGGCGCCAAACCGAAGTGGAAAAAGTGGCCGGGAAAGGCGGAGGGCGGAGGAAGTGTCCAAAATGGCCCTACTTTGTCCAGCTCGTCAATTGACTAGGGTCACTTTCGAGATGACGTGGACTTGTCAGATTGGGTGTTAGATTTCACAGCCAATCTAAAGGAAGATTCCCATAGGAAAGATGAAAAGATCCCACTCATTTCTTTGGCAAAAAAATTAATGCATGGCCAATGTCGGCAAATAAATTGACAAATATGAAAGGGGTGTTTGTCTATGTTTAATTTATACATTTTAGAGTTCGTTTGTCAACTTAATTTTAAATTATTTTAATAAATTAAAAAATTAAAAATTTATTTAGTTAAAAAAATAGTGACTTTTAAGTTATTAAAAAAGCTAAATAAACTCAATGTGAATGTTATGATCGCCCTTCAACCTAAACGAGCTGGGTATAATTATTTGGTTAATATTTGTATAATTTTATATATAAAATGTTAAAATTAAAAATTATTATGAAAAAAATCAAAAATTCAAAAAGTAAATTGATCAAAAATTAGGGGTTGAAAAATGAGATTTTTTTAGTTTTTGGGACTTTAAGCAAAAGGATAAAAAAGTTGGGTTTAAGCTGACTTAAAACTGATAGTCAAATGAAAACTTAGTTTATAATTTAATAAATAAATATACATATAATTTTTTATTTATAATTTTTAATTAATAAATACAAATTTTATTATTTTAAGTTGCCAATGTGCAATTTAAAACAAATATTCATAATTTCTGTTCAAAGTAATAATTATATATTTTTAGCTATAATCTATAAAATTGTAAATTTAGCTACACCGAATGACTCCAAAATACCATGGAGCATACAAGTAGAGATGAAATTCGATAGAAATAAGTTAGTTAGATTATGGCGTTGATTGACAACTTAGGTTTTTTGATTTCTTTTAGTTAATACAAAAAAATTAATTTTGCTCGGTTGGTAAAAAAAAGTAAAAAACAAATTAAAAAATTAAAAAATTAAATCAAAACACAAATTTTTAGAATATTCACATCAAACTCTCACTATTTTTAAAATATAATAATACCATTTATTCGTAATTTATTTACTATTACTACAAACTATATATAGTTATTAATATTAAATATATAAAAGAGTGAAAATGTTAACTTTGAACAAAAAGTAAAAAAATTAATTTTTTATTCAAATAATCAATTTTAAAAAAATAAACCTAAAAACTAAGTTATCAAATAACTTATTTTAAATTCAATTTAGTTTTTTAACTAAAAACATAAATAAAAAAAAACTAAATGTAAAGCTACTTAGCAATTGGGCCATATAATACCGGATAATGAAGGACTAAAATGACTGAATATTGATATAGAATTGAATGACTAAAATGATCATTTTCTATTTATATCCTTGTAGAAATATTATTGTAATAACAAACATGAAATAGCTGCCAAAAAAAGGTGAAAAGCATGTAGATAAGTAATACGGCCCTTCATATGAAAGCACATGGGATTGCAGTCCATTCATGGGAAGGTGATTCATGAGCTAGACTGGAAAGCCAAGTGACTTTTTTTTTTTGGAGTTTTTTTGTGTTTTTTGGATTTTTTTTTTATATTTTAGTTTAATTTTTTTTATTCTTTTGGTTTCTTGTGATAAGATAATTCTAAAATACATGTCCCTTAGGGCTAAATTTGAAAAAAAATCACTAAAAACAAAAAGTTCATAAAAAAGCTTAAAAGTCTACTTAAGTTGGTTTTTTCGTTTTATATGAACTTTTTTTTAGGTTTTGATCAAAAAAATTTATTTTTTTCTTTTCTTATGATAAAAAGAATCTAAAAAATATACATGTTCATTTTTAAGTTTTAGAGATTTAAGACAAACAACGTATGAAAAGAGAACAGAAAAATAGGCAAAAGAATAGTTAAACGAGACAAATCAGTGATCTTTGGCATTGTTAAAATTAATAGCTTATAAATTTTAGTTTATAAAAAAAGTTGTGAATATTTAATAAAAATTGTAATTTGTAACTGAAATTAAAAAAAATATAAATTATAATAAAAGTCATAAATATTTTAAAAAATATTTAACTTTTAATTAAAATAAATAGTAAGAAGTTAGAAGTAGCTTTGACAAATACCTCTCTTGCCTGGATAAGACAAACATTTTCTGTATGCATATTAGGTATTGTCCGTGTCTAAATATATTATAACTATTTTTTTTAAATTACTCGTGCATTTTAATAATTTTTCTAAAGCCTTATGTTACTATGAATAACTCATAATAAAAAATACTAAATCGGGAAAAAAAGTCCAATACATAGATAATTATTCTAGTATTAAACTTTAAAAAAAAATTGGTAGAGTTCTTCCATTTTTTCGGATAATATAACGATTTGACCGTTTATCAAATAACCTGTAATAAAATCAACAAAATCACAACTCAATTAAAATCATCATAACTTCTCATGTATACATTTAAAATCTCCAATTTAAAATCAATAGCATAAATTAATAAAAAATAATAATAATTATTCTAAGTATTAAACTCTTAAAAAAAATGACAAAATTCTCCCTATTTTTCAGACAATTAAACGGTTTGACCGTTAACCAAATAATTTGTAATAAAATCAAACAATACAATATACACAAATTCTGCCTGGATTCCAACAACAAAGTCACAATTCAAATAAAATCATGCTTAAAGCACACCCACCATTTTTTTTAAAATCATTAATGCATTCGGATAATTACTCTCAAATCTTATATTCTTAAAAATAATCTATCTAAAAAATATACCAAGCAAATAAGAAAATTATTGATCATTGATAATCTTTTACAAATACTGCAACATCTAATAAACCATTTAAGTGAAAATAACTCGTCAAAAATCTAATTTATCTGTGCATAAAAGCTCTTCCAACTCAATGTGGGCCCAAATTTAATCTGGAAGCTTCATCATTCTTTGGCTACGTGAGCCCAAAAATCTAACTTGTAAGGCTTTTCAAGATTTGTAATATTTTTTCAAATAACAAAATTCTAGTTGGGAGCAACTAAATTGAATAGAATGTTGCATTACTGGAATAGCAAGAAATAACCATCTAATAGCATTGAATTTTCTCCATATGGGTCAAAAGTCTTCTATTAGGTGGACCATTAGTATTAACACAGTTACAGATATTACTGAAATGCATACAAAAGAATGTGATTACCATTAGTAATTTCTTAATTAACTGAAGTTATCTAACAAAAAATTATTAAAAATTTCATTTAAAAGAAAAATTATATAAAATTTATATTAAATAGTGCACAATTAACGCATCTTAAATGCATTTATTAGGAAAGTTACCGCCAACAACTAAAAACCTAACCTTCCTATAACTTTAATAATTCCTATTGACACCAACCAATTTGCCTATGGTTTAATTTTTTGAAATCAAAATATCACACCAAAATCTAACCAAAAAGAAAGTTTATTTCACATGAAATGTCATCATCCAATAAAATATGTATGTAAAACAATAAACTCAAAATAAACCACGATTATAAGTGGCAAATAATCGTGTAAATATTTCAACAGTTTTGTGAGGATCTCTTATAACCAAACATTTGTTTTTTTAATGCTTGTTTCTCGAACTTAGATAAGTTCTATAGTTTTTACTTTTATTGAAATTTTCCACTTAAAATTTTTTGTCTTTGATTGTGCGATTGTTTGTGTGTTGTTTAGTTGGTTGATTATTCAGAATCCAGTCATGCAAATCAAACTAAATTTTTTTTTAAAAACAATGAAAACATTTTTTTGACAACCGTCATATACAACCCATACTTGCAGAACAACATAAGAGAATAATCTATATATTGTGAAAATCATACTACACATTCTAAAAAGCAAATAAATTTCACTTAATCAAAACTACAATAATGAAATTCACACTGCATATTAAGAAAACTATAATAACACACAGCTGATGACAACAATCAATAAATTGCACATATAAAACAAACAAAAAAATACAACCAATCAATCAAAAGCTAACCTAAATGAAGATTGCGTGATACAATTTTATTGCGAAGCTGATAACAATAGTGAATGATTGCAAACTTATCTTATCAGTTAATGATCGCAACATACAATACCAAATTTCATCTTATGCAGACCATCGTCACCGAGAAAAAATAAATTTATTGCAAAAAAAAAATTCATCTTATGCATATCCATGCCTAACAGCACTACCATCATTTTTTTAAATTATTCATGCATTTTAATAATTTTTTTAGATCCTCATATTACTATGAATAATCCAGACTAAAAAACACTAAATCAAAAAAAAAAATAATACATAGATATTTATTCTAAATATTAAACTTTAAAAAAAATTAACAAATTTTTTTCTATTTTTCAAATAATTCAACGGTTTGACCGTTTACTAAATAACCTGTAATAAAACAAATCAACGCAATATACATAGATTCTGTCTAAATCCAACAACAAAATCACAACTCAATTAAAACCATTCTAACTTTTTAAGCATACATTTAAAATTTAATTCGAAATCAATAGCATAAATCAATCCAAAAAATAAAAAATAAAATAAATAATTATTCTAAGTATTAAACTTAAAAAAAAAGAAGCAAAATATCTCATATTTTTCGGATAATTTAACAGTTTGACAATTTACCAAATAACCTGTAATAAAATCAAGCAACGCAATATATACAGGCTCTGCTTGGAACTTAACAACAAAATCATAATTCAATTAAAATCATCCAAACCTCTCATGCATGCATTTAAAACCTCCTATGGCATAATCCATGCCTAAAGGCACTTTTAACAATTTTATTAGTACCATACGCGTTTATAGCATTCAATTGTATTAAATCAATTTAAAATGACAAAAACTTCACTACAATTTAAAACCTCACACATAAGTTGAAAAGTGTTTCTACGCAGAGAACCTGCGAAAACATCACAACTAAAAAATAGGTCAAAAACACGAATGAACGGAGGCGATCCAAAACCTAGCACAAAAATATTTCGTATAGCCTTTGACTTATGCTATCACTACCATCAGCCACCCAAGCCACGTCCCAAAATATTCCCTTTCAAGTATTATATCACATGGGCCTCATTCCATTCCAACAAGTGAGTTTAACAAATAAAAATAAAAATTAGAACTCCTTATGATAATATAGCACGGAAATTTATGTATCATGGAAGTTGAAAGAATAAATCAATATATAGAATCCAACTCTTATAATTATCTTCTTCACAGTAATTCATATAACCTTTAAAAAGTTAGATCACTACATAATCAAACAACAAAACAAAGTTTAAAACCAATCTGTTCTTGAAAAAAGTCTAAGAGCAAAAAACTCCATGAAATTGATGCTAAAATGGGTTTGTGTAACAAAGTTCAAAATAACCTACAATTGAAATAGATAATTGTGAAAAGATTCAAGAATGTAGATAACAATTAACAGACTAGACCATTTAATAGAGAATCATGCAGGTAGTCACAGCACACTGAAAAGAATTTTATTATAACAAAAAATTACCAGAGATCATGTTTATAGCATGAGAAGACATAGATTGATGCATTTAGTTTGAGAAGATAATGGAACCATATCATTCATCATTTTCTAACTATGAACTCAACACTTCTGTTGCTAGGCCTTGAATCCTACCATTAGCTTGCCTATGTATTTGTGTCGTCGAGCCTTTGAGTACACCATTGCCTTGTCACTGCACTGGGCGAAATACATCGCTTGTCATTTGGTTTGCTGATTCAAGGTGGGTCCAAAAAAACATAAAACTTGAATCATGGAGACATATATAAAAATAAAACCACCATGAGTTCACACAATTATAGCACTCAATTGTATAAGAAGAAACTAAAAGTAGCTTATTAGAAAGCCCAGAGCAATGCTTTAACAAAGAGCAATGGGTCTCACTCTCATTTATTCATAGCTTCGGTCTTATCTTACAACAACAACATAATCTTACCCCAACCTAATTCATTTGACACCAACTTAAATCACAAAAAAATGTTAAGAGGAACAACCTACTAAAATATTAATTCAATCAGTATTTGAAAATGTAATAACACAATGCTCACAACTTCCTAAAAAAATATTCATTAAGAGGAACAACTTACTAAAATATTAATTCAATCACTATTTGAAAATAAAATAACACAATGCTCACAACTTCCTGTGTTGTTTAGCAGGAATTTATTGACCGCAATAACGATGGCATGTTTTATTGCAAACCCAAAAAGATGCAATGGGATTTGGATGTCCAAATGTCGACAAAAATAAAAAAACAAAAAAAACTATGTATTGTTACAAATTTAATAAAAGCGTTCAAATCGAAAGGAGGTTTTAAACCATGAGAAAATTGAAAATGTACCTCAAGACAGGTATGGTGCAAATTTGCTAATAGTGATTATGAAAAGAATAACAACAAAGATAAGAAATAACTATCAAAGAGAGCATCTGGAACCTTCTCCGAAATAATCTGGTACTTTTCCAATGCATCACCCCTGGTCAGTAAAGGTTCTGAAGTAGTACTTCCTAGGTGTTCTATCGCAAGAGTTGAAGGTTATGGATGTGAAAAAGCTCCGAATTCCTTGCAATGAAACAAAGCAAGTGTAAACCTGACAGAATCAGTCTCAAGCAGCCTATGAACTCATAAAACCAAAATTTCACTTTACTTTTACAATATTGGAAATTGTTTATAGTCATGAACTCTTTTCCACTCATCTTGTTCTAGTCATTTATAATACTTGATGGTTATCATATTTCTTGTTTCTCAAATTTGGGTGCTGTGAAACAATCAACCCTGGCCAGGTAATTGTATGTTGTGGTGTTGCATCTCTTATTATGTTGTTCAAACATACAGTGTACCATGGCCAACATTTGCTATAATTGTATATGCATAAAGTAACAGTGTACTTAAATCAGTAACTTATGGATTAGGCGTCAAATGACATCAACACTTTGATCAGTAAGAAACTTAGGGTCAATGACTGATTCGAAGTAACAAAATTCAACATGTTAATATATTAATTTTGGGTTTCTATCTATCTAAAAGGCACTTATCTAGAGAGCAAAGAATAACAAAAAAAAATTTTACCTGGAAAAGGAACCAACAAACCAACAAGGTGGAGAAGGGTTGGACCTTGCGTACAAAGAAGTCAAAAGGGCAAACCTGTTAGAGAGCAAAGAAGTAATGAAATGAAAAAGGAAACATAAAATCAAACAAAGAAAAGGAGAGTAAAGAAGCTCACACCAGAAGAGAGAGAGAGAGGGTTTGACAAAGAGAAGAGAGAGGGAGACAGTGGGTTTGAGAAAAATAAATGAGCCCTCTCCCTTCCCACTGGAACTCCTTCCCTGGATACCAGAAATCCTCCCAGGAACACCCTTCCCACTGGAACCCCTCCGCTCTCCCTTCCCACAGAAAACACATAATCTACATTTGAAAAACACAGTCACATATACCTTTCAAATGGGCAAAAGACAAATGCAGTTGTTGTTCAAGATTTTGTAGATATGTCGTTGCCATGAGAGTGCGCATCGGCGAGAGATAGAGAAAACCAAAACCAGGGGAGGGAGAGACAGAGAACAGAAGAGAAAACCAAAACCAGTTTAAAAAAACCTTCGTCAAAAGATCATAGCTTCAAAAAAGTGCAAGAGAGTGAGGCGAGAGAAGCCGAGAAGTGGGTTAGAAAAAGCCAAAATATGAACTAATGACAAATGTACATAAACTTGGATTGGATTCTCAATCAAAAAAGAATTCCCTTGTCAAACCTTCATGCTTCATCGATAATCATTCAACATTCATCAATAGTAATCTATGAAATCAAAATGAAATGGAATCCAAACTCACATCAGTTCTTAACAAAACCTGGATTGAACTAACACTAAAAAATCCTAGGCCAAATGTTTGAATTGTAGGGGATATACTTCAATATACGCAAAATACAAAAGGTAAACTACTACATTTAGATTGTACCAATCTTGCTTGCCTCATAAGCTTTCTTTGTTCCATCAGGCCAAAAAAGTAACAAAAATGTAAATGTGATACAATTTGTAGAATCAAATAAGAAAACATGTCACAATAAGCATGTTAAATAGGGCATAGTCATAACCTATCCAGATATCAATAAGCAAGTTTGAATATGATTACCTAATGTATTGTGTTAATAGAAATTTAATTCTTAGCAATCACATTCTGATTTCCTCTCAAGATTCCTCTCATCCAAACATAGACATAACAATGATATGAGATTGATTCAGACAGGAAAGGTTGCAGAAACTGAAAGAAGAGAGTTCAATTCTGCTTTCCAACAAAAAAATGGTGTTTTTTTTTTTTTGAGAATGATTAAGCAAAGAGGGTGGGTGGATTAGGGGCTCACTTCTTTGTAATTGGCTGGTGGCTTGTCTGCAACATGACTGGACCTCCTCACTGCCAAGAGGTCAACTGGCTAGCGACAAACCCGCGTCCGCTTCATCTGTTAGACCAAAACTTCAGCAACTTGGATTTTTTTAAAACCCTAATTCAATTCCATAGCAACATGGATTTTTTTTAAAACCCCAACGGTATAGGTGTTTGCCTCCAAATAGGAGGTTGGAAGTTCAATCCTTACTAGGAGCAAGGTGTGGGTGTAATGAGTGTGCGAGTTTAGCTATTCAAAAAAAAAAAACTTGGATTTTTTTTTTAATCTACAACTCTCCCCCTCCTTTCCTCTTATTCAACAATATAATTGCAAAAAATTGATGATTACACATGTATGTATGAGTGTGTGTGTGTGTGTGTGTGTGTGTGTGTGTGTCATAGAGAGAGAGAGAGGGGTAAAGCGAACTGGAGAGGGCTTAGGAGTAGCGAGAGCTTGAGCAAGTTTGTTGAGATTGAGTTCTTCCATTCCTTTCTTGTTCTCCTCCAGCCTCTTCCAACGGCTTTCCTCGTATGATAACTTTGACATCACCATTTTCCTTCCACTTTCTGACCTAGCTAGCGAACTGGAGAGGGCGGAAGACGGTGGTTGGCGATCGTGGCGACGGAAGACGGTGGAAGGCGGCGACAAAGAGCGAGAGGGAAAAAGGCAAAGAGAAGAGCGTGAGAGTAGAGAAATGGAAAATCAGAGAGAAAAGTGGGCAAGAGGGGAAGGAGCTTACCTACACCGGCGATAGGCAGAAGACGGTGGCGGCGGAGACGATTGCGGCTGCGGAAGACACTCGTGGTGGCAGAGGAGGCTCGCGGCGACGGAAAGAAAGGGGCAAAGGGAAGAGGCGAGAAGAGAGAGAGAGAGCGCGCCTGATTTTGCAAAGGGAAGAGGAAATGGCGTATTTTTAATCAAAGAGCAAAACAGGGTTCTGATCGTTGGATGCTATTAAAATTTGGGAGGGATACCGCCGGCGGCAACGTTGGAGATAGAGAGAGATCATGCAAAACCAAGATCGAGAGTAACAGAGCGAAGATTAGGGTTTTGCGGCAGAAGAGAGA
>JAOTRH010069180.1:0-18013 GCA_034768845.1 Heliamphora exappendiculata | reverse complement strand
CAAAACCATCTCAAATTGTTTCTTATTAATATGCCAGGGATCCAGAATAAAATACATAAAAAGCATGACTTTTTAGTATACATTCCCAACACTAGTCATTTTCACATGGTCATTTATCATATATGTGATTTTAAAAAGAATTTTTTTGTCTATTAAGATGAATAGTTGTTGTGAGATAAAGTTAATAGATGCATAATCCTGAAATATAGTTGGAAGTTTGCCTTAAAAATCAAACTCCTTGATTCCCTCTAATTTGTAGGAATTGAGAGAAATTTTAACTAAAGGAAGCAGGTGTTACAATTTGCCCTCATGCTATAATTAATTGTTTTTTTTACATTTTTTTATTTTTTTATTTTTTACAAAAAAAAAACCAAAAAGCTAAAAAACTTTTTTTTTTAAAAATTAGACCAAACACAAGCTAATACATAAAGGAAGATGTGATACTCGATTTCGTTTTATTTTGTGTTATATACATGATTGATGTGTTCTTTTCAATACATGTATATCCTCGATAAATGGTTTATGCTTCATTGTCATAGAACCGCATGTTATATGTGTTTTACATGTGTTTTACATTTGTTCGGCGTTTAGAAAGACCGTGTTGCAATTTTTCTATTTGTTGGCTCGACAGTAGTGATTCAGTCAACTGATGGAGTGATTCCAGTCAACTAAATGCCCATTGTTGTGGTTCAGTCGACTGAGGTTGGGCACTTAGTCGACTGACTTGCAGATTCAATCGACTGAATCCCTGTGCGGGACTGAGACTATAAATATGAAGCCTTCGCTAGATATTCTCAAAACCTTTTCTTCCAAGTTAAGTTTCAATTCCTCCACCTTCTCTCTAGACTTTTGGGTGGCCCGGGTTTAGTTTTCAACGATCTGTTAGTGGATCCTTGTTATCTACGCCGTGGGCTCTGCTTCCATCCAGACAGAATCTCATTTCAACGAAGTTCATTCTTACACGTGGATCGAGGAGTCGAGTTTTTGACTCATCGAGGTAGAATCCTAGATTATGTTGTCTTTAAAGGGTGCTATGTGCAGTTATATGCTTTTTCACCGATTGAAAAGACTTTAAATATCATGTTTTATGCTTTTCACTGGTTTATTACATGATATGGACTTGTGGATGTTCATGATTTTCAAAGGAGTGATTTAAAAATCGAAGAATTTGTGAAAATCTCGACAAACCATGTTTGGAGGTTTCGAGCTAACCCTCGTGGTTGAGTCTTAGTTTTTAAACGTTTTGATAGAACGGTGGAACATTTTGAAAATATTTTGTTTGATCTCCATGTTGATGAATGGATCTTTATACATATTTAATGTATAATTGTAGAAATATTTTCATAGTCGAGCTATGGGTTGGTTTTTAAATAATTATATAAATGTACCGGGATAACGGGTATTTGGCACGAGTTGCTCTCGGTGAAGTTTGAAAATGTGCACAGAGTAAGTGCTTTGTACCTTCGGGTTAATTCTTGTAAATTAAGTGGTGGGTGCTTTTTACCTTCGGGTTTCGGGCTCCTAAATTAAGCAGTTACGTTGTGGTAATTTCGTATAGAACTTGTCATTATCTAACAGGTCTTAAATGATTCAGGGATAGGTAATAGACACGAGTCTATAGTTGTTACCTCTGTCCCTTTGTTACGGAGTCGGTACATAGAATTTATTTCTTGTTCCTCGGTTGTATGATCCAAGTGGAAAATGACGTTTTAGTTACTGTTTTTCTTTAACTGTGAAATGTTATTGGCATTGTTGAAATGCTTGGTTTTTTAGGCTAATGTGGATGAGTCAAGTTTATACTGTGTGATTGCATATTCTGCTTTACTGCATCATAGTCTATTTCTATTGGGTTTCGGCCCATGGTGTGGGACTTGTTAAACCTTTTTCAGGTAATGATGTTGATGATCACGAGGAGTAGATCTAGTGGTGCCCGTGGTGGTGGGTGGTGTAGACACCCCAATTTGACTCCGCCTAATCTTAGGCGAATCTGATGATGAAAAACAGGTGAAATAGTGTCTCAATACAATTCTCGAAAAGTTATCCAAGCTTGGTATTTGAACCCGAAACCTTCAAACCAATGAAATTTTGACGAACCATCGAAACTTGCTGCCCAAGTAAGGCGACCGCCAACTCTCTTCACGGCGCCCGCCATAGAACTTTCTAGAAACCTTAGCCCAAAGTGGCGACTACCACCTTCCATCATGGCGACCGCCCACTCCCATTGTGGAAACCGCCAAAGAACTTTGAGGAACCTTCCAAAAACATAGCGACGGCCATCTTTGATTGTGGCGACCGCCAACTCCAAATGGCCTGACGTGTCCCAAAACGTGACAACACCTCATTGGTTGAAGAATTTTATAAATACCGTACCCCAGCGTACGTTTTTAGTACGAATTTTGTGTGAGAGAGACTCTGCCGATATACCGAGCGATCCCGAGCCCCGACGCCAAAATCCTGCCGAACCTCTGACCAACGTTGAAGTCTCTCTTGGATCACCACCCGAGGATTGGCCCATTGGAGCACATTCTCGACTTGAGGATTCCACGATTCAGGTACCTTGTTTAGATCCCCAGTCCTTCTAGCCCTATTCTCTCTCTTTTGGAATGATCGGGTTGTATTTAATTTCAATTCAAATACTTCTTCTTATTTACATAATTAATCTTGTCTTTATTTAATTGTCTTTATTTAGTTTAACCCTTTAATTCGTTGGTTAATTAACGCATTCACACCAAGCAAATTGTCGTTTTCTTTAATATATGCATCAAATTAGTGCTAATATAATTAAACGATACGACAAAACAATATCGTTATTTATGCAATTCAAGGCACTTACATTAAAATGGTTATAATCGTCAATATTGTACCCATTTAATTCTAGCATTCCATTTCTTTACTTTTTCTTTTCTTTTATATTAATTTAATGTTCTAGCATTCATTTTCTTTTCTTTTTTAATAGTTAGTTTGATTTTCCTTCTAATAGCATTTTATTTCATTTTCTTGTAACACTAGTTTAATACTCCATTTTATTTTATTTTCTTTCTAACTCTTATTTTCTATCTTTTTCTCTTTTTTTAATGTTAATATAGTTTCTTTTGCTAACATTTTATTTTATTTTCTTCTCTTTTATCACTAGTTTTAAATTCCTTATAATGTTCTATTTTCTTTTCTTTCTCTTCTAGTGATTAATTTAATTGTTCTTTGTTAGTATTTCTTTTAATGTTAGTATTTCTTTTTCTTTAAGAAGTTTTATTTTCTTTTTCTTTCCCTATAGCTTCATAAAATGTACTTCATTTTTATTCTTTTATTTTGCTAAAACTAAAAATCACAAAAATACTTTTAAATTAATTTTCATCTTTAAGTAATTCATAACTTTCTCCCTTAAAAATACTCCATTATTCTTTCTATTTTTTTTATTTTTTTTCTTTTTTAAATGTAAAAGTATTAATAACTAAATTTTTTTAACTTGTCTTCTATAATTTTTTTTATTAACAACAAAAAGCACAAAAATATAAAGATATCTTTTAATATTTTTTTATTCTTCTTATTTTTATCTTTTATGTAAATAATTAGATTTTCTTCTTCATATCATTTTCTTCCCTTTACATCTTGTTAAATTCTTTTCTTTTCTTTTAAATCTTTAAAAACTCTTATTTTAAATTTCTTTGTTAAATAGACTTTCTTTTAGCATTTTTCTCTTTTACGCATTTCTCATTTCTTTATTGATTCATCATGTTAACCCTGTTAATTTTAGTGATATGTAAGTTTTAATTTATTTATTTGAAAGCATGTTCAGGATAGTTTAATTTTTCTTTTGTAACCAATCCATGTTTAAGTAGTCTTGCCAGTTTCTAGCACATTTTTTTTATTCTTTTAACCAAATCATGCTAGTTAGGTTGTTTCAATATTATTGCATGTGGGTATGTGTTTCATGTATCATTTAGATAGAATTTGCATGTCATAGGATTTAAAATTTTTTTGACACTTATTCGTTTTGGAGTGCTATGTACATATTTTATATATTTTTTATATTTAATTTTGGATGTTCTCTCTTTGCCTCCATTTTCTTTAGTTGCATGCATTTGAGAAATTCTATTAAAGAACCAATGATGATTAGTAGAGGCCAACCTTACGGTTGGGCAAATGAGGTGCCTAACACCTTTCCTAATTCGTATCTTAGCTCCCAAACTCTCTTTCTCTGGTTAAACGTTTTAAAAATCAGTAGTCATTTTTGTTTTTTTTAGTTTTTCTCAAAAACTAAGTGGTGACTCTATTTTCAACAAAAGGGGTTTTCAAAATTTGGCTTTCAAGATGTTTAAAATATTTTTCAAAACATCTTTGACTTCTCTTATTTTTTTGACCCATAAATCCCAACGCCACAGTATTTTCTGGCGACTCTGCTGGGGACTGATTTCTAAAATCAAATAAGAGGGCTAAATTTAAAAACATCATTGGTTGTTAATAAGATTTCTCATTTTTATTTTCGCATACATATGCATTGTTCTTCAACCCCCTGCCTGGTCGACCAGATGCCCTGAACGTTAATCCGTTTTGGGAATTATTGGAAAGATGGGCAACCCTTACTGACTGTACGCTATCATAGGTGCGGTAAAAGGGTTTGGGCGTACTGTTTGACCATGTTCTGCACCACTCCAGGCATGGGAGGTATATTCCCGGCTCTATTCAGAAGGTACCCGATCCAAATTGATCAAAATTGGCTTTTTGCATATAGTGAACTTATACCCTCCCAATTAGGTGTTGCAAACCCTAGTAGGATTATGTATTTTTCTTTATTATACGTTTTGGTTGTATATTGTTAGGATTGCTTGTTCGGATTAGGCTAGTTCTTTTCTCAGTTTCGGTCTGGACTTTCTGTTATCCTTTAATTAGATTAGTTTTTTGCCTTCGGGTTCTTACTCAGATTTCGTCCTTCACCCTGATAAGTTTCTCACGCTGTATTTCTCTCCCTAGGGTCATGCCCGTGTTTCGTTCTGACACTTCTAGGATAGTCTATCTCTTCTTTGGGTTTTTCTCGAATTGTCAGTTCTTCCCTGTTTATGTATTAGGCTTCTTTCCAGGGTCATGCCAGTGTTTTATTTGGACATTTTAAGATTATTTTTCCCCCTTTTGGGTTCTGCTCGGGTTGCTAATTCTATATCCCATTTTTTTTAGTCTAGGCTTGCTTTCTTCAACCCCTTTCTTTCAACCCACGTGAGAAAAGTGTTCTACCGTTATGCTCGTTAGACTCATAGGTCGAACCAGCCTCTTGAGGGATAGAATAGTCCTTTTGTCGAAACGCCGTTCGCTTAGGATAAAACCTTTCCTCTAGAGCTTAGTTGATCTATCCCCTTTGGTCCTCATCTGGGGTCTTTAAATGTTCAGTTGTTATGATGGTATGGGCCCGACAGGGGCATTGTTTCAGCTTTAGCTATTTTGGGTATCTGAAATATATGCTATATGTCGTCTGGATTCTTTCAAAAAATATCTGAGGCTGGTTGTTTTGCGTATGGGATTCGGGTGTTTCTGTGGGTTACCATTGATCCAGAGAGAGTACAGTCGACACGAGTTTGCGTAAGATCAAAATCAGGCAGACTTCGCAGAGTTTTCGAATCAACAGATATGGCAGAGAACGAAGTTAACCTGACAGCCCTGATGTGGGCTATTACTGAGATACAGCGGGCTGTAGAACAGCAGACCCAGACCCAAGTGCAGTGCCAAGCACAGATCTAGGCGATCCAGGCCCATATCCCCGTCATGAATGGGCAACCAGATGACGCGATCAAGTCCTCGATGGACCACAAGTCGTTCCACCACCACCGCAGAATCCTTGACAAGTGATAGTTGAGGAAGAAAATACCGATCAGTCCAAAGAGTCTGCATTAGTCGAGAAAATTGATCGGATGGAGAAGGTCCTTAGAAAGGCAAAAGGAATTCAAGAATATATGCTAGACGTGGGAGGATTATGTTTATTCCCCGATGCTAAGCTACCAGAAAAGTTTAAAATGCCTAACATGAAAAAGTTTGATGGAACCGGAGATCCTAGAATTGATCTCCAAATGTATGTTGGTACCCTGTCACATATGGAAATTGATGACCAGCTAAAAGCCCAGCTCTTCCACCGATCTCTTTCTGGGGCAGTCCAAAAATGGTTTCTTTCCCTTGACGTAGCAAATACCAGAACTTGGGAGGACATAGCTACGACGTTCGTCAGCCAGTACAGTTATAATGTCCAGTTAGATGTAACAACCCGGGAGTTAGAAACCACTCGCCAAGAAAACAGGGAGCCTTTTGTTGATTTTTTGACCCGCTGGAGGGGTAAGGCTGCAAAAATGATGAATCGGCCCTCCGAGAAAGAGCAAGTCAGGATCGTAGTGAAGAATCTTCAGCCTCCCTTGAAGCGCTATTTGATCACACAGCCTCTTTCCACATTTGAGCAATTGTTTGACGCTGGGGTTCAAATAGAGGATGCAATCCAATCTGGGGACATTGAAAAAGTCGAGCCGAGCCAGAAACCACCAAGAAGGACCTTCCCCACAACTAACCAAAATCCATCCACTTCTTGCTCGGGCAAGGTGAACCTTTTAAATCCTTCTTCTTCTATCCTGCAAACAACCTTCAGCAGTCAGACAATGGCCAACAACAACAAAAGCTGAGGAGGGTCTTCACCCCCCTCAATATTTCTTTATCCACCGCCCTGAATCGACTCATTGAGAAGGGGCTCATCATGCCATTGGACCCTATGCCTGTCCCTGATCCACTTCTTCTGAGGTACAATGCCTCCCAATACTGTACCTTCCACCAAGGCCACGAGCATTTTGCTGACAAATGTATGAGGCTCCATCATGAGATCTAGAATCTCATTGACAACAAAGTGATCCCCCTCCATCAGCTACCCCAAAGTGCCAGGCAGGCTAGGGTAAATTACATGTCTTTAGGAGAATCAGAGGACCCGAGTCATCACATCTGCTCAGCACACCTACCTCACCCTCATGTTTCAACAACTGAGAATCAAACAATATGCTCATTCATGATGATCAGAGGCAGTCGTGATAGGATGGAAGAGTGGAATGATGATGCCTGGGAATGGTATCGACCGATGATCCAAACCTACCAACAAGAGGAGGAGCAAAATGAAGAGGATGACTGGCTATTGGATTACCCGACTCGACCTTATGGGTTCGGCCATGCACTTGATGGAATCACCCTTCCTCGACTTTTTGAGGAGGAAGTACATGTTGACGACATGCAATCTTATTGGCAGGTCAGGGTTGTGTTGAAATCTGATGGGACTGAATGGAATGATTTTTGGCCCGCTCAGGAGCATCAAGTGAACTTCATCAAAGAAGATATTTGGGGGGAGGTTGACAATACATGGGCTATCGAAGATGATCAGGAAAGAAGGGAAAGGGCAGCCATTAGTGACCTAAATGATTTGTGGGCGTTCGAAAGCCCTCTGCACGTAAACGAAGACGACGTGAAACACCTAACTAAAAGTGGATGAAATTTTAAGCCAGCTCAGCTCGAGAAGGGACAGCCAAGCGAAAAAGGAAAAGAAATAGAGCAAGAGGAGGAAGATGATGCCATATTGAGACAGTTGAAAAAGACGCAAGCCAACATCAGCATTTGGGGGCTACTGATGGCCTCGCACAAACACAGGCAAGCCGTACTAAAAGTTTTGAATAAAGCCAGCATTCCGATAGAAGCCACCCAGAGCAATTGATTGGACTAATTCTGCCGACGGTTCAACCAAAATTCATTTCTTTCTCTGATAAGGATCTGCCCGCTGAAGGAAAAAGTCACAATAAGCCACTTCACATCACCGTCAAGTGACTATAAAAATGGGTCTCGATGACCCTTATTGATAATGGATCTGCCTTAAACGTTTGCCTGTTGAGAACGGCCATCTGCTTAGGAATGAGGCCAGACCAGTTCACTCCCTGCAATCAAGGAGTGCGAGCTTATGACAACACAAGAGGGGATGTATTAGGACTGGTGTCGTTTGCCATTTCAGTGGGCCCACTGGAGACGTCAGTTGAGTTTCACATGCTAGACGTACCGGCTTCCTTCAATCCGCTACTGGACAGGCCGTGGCTATATGAATCGAATGTTCAGGTAGTGCCGTCTACCCTTCACCAAAAATTGAAATTGATAAAGGATGGGGCAGTTTTGACCATTCACGGAGAGGACAGTATTCACCCTCCGAAGGGAGGAGAGGGCACCACTCTGCTAGAAGTTTAGCATACTGAAGATGATGTGTTGCTCAGTGGTTTTCGGTTCAATGAAGCACAGACTGTTCAAACGCTAATGAATGAAGAAAAAATGTATGTCAACCCACGAGCTTTAATGATGATGAGAAAAATGTCATTCTTCCCCGGTATGGGATTGGGACGTAAACTACAGGGAATCCCAGAACCCATTCAGGTATTGCCAACTTTGCGCCGTTTTGGTCTTGGGTATGAGCCAACGGAAGAAGATCTGGAAGGGCCTAGAAGGAGGCGAAAGGCCTATTATTCCGGGACACTCAATGGATATTTCGTCAAAGAAGGGGAAGATTTCCCGTATTGTGATTTTCCGGAGCCATGGATCGACGAAGAAACTAATCAAAAGCTGCCTGGGTTGGAGATCTTTTTTAGCCACTAATTGTCTAACAAAGAGGAGGAAGAAACAGTGGAATGAGAGAAGGAAGAAAACAACGTTCAAGAAGAGGACTGGGTTGAAAAGTTTGATGGAGCTGACCTAGGCGTGCTGTTCAATGAAAATATGGCTCAGTTGCGCATAAATGAATCGGATTGTTTCATGATGGGTTTCAGCGCACCAGTCGACTGCACCAAGCTCATCGTCGACGCGGCCACAAAGGAAGTAAAGAATTGGTCTATCGAGCCTTCTAGTGTGCAGGTTATCTATCCTGAGTCCAAGTTTGAGTTAGAGTCTGTAATTGAGGGCACGTCTGTTAGTGCTTCTCTCCCTGCTTTTACCATTGAGTTTGTAATTTCCACTATTCTTAATGAAATAAACATGATTTCTGGTTACTCAGCTTTGTTCGATTTATTTCATACGCTTTCTGACAATTTTGAATTCGACGAGTATATCTCCAAAGAAATAAAGCTTTTAATAAAAAGAGAAGAAGAAATGCGTGCCCAACCAATAATTGAAGAAGCTTTGTCAATAAATTTAGGTGATGAAACTGACCCGTAAAATGTTCAAATCGGCTCTTCTTTATCCTCAGTTGAACAAGAACAGCTAATAACTTTATTAAAAGAATTCAAAGATGTGTTTTCATGGTCTTACGAAGATATGCTTGGAATTGATCCTGATATTGTCCAACACCGCATTCCCCGGTACCCCGATGCTAAACCGGTCAAACAAAAATTAAGACGGATCCAGGCAGAATGGGCTCTGAAGATCAAAGAAGAAGTTACCAAGTAGATCAACGCTGAATTTCTGATGGTAACCGAGTATCCAAAATGGGTACCCAATATGGTTCTAGTTTTAAAGAAAGACGGTTATATCCGAGTATGCATGGATTTTCGAGACCTTAATAAGGCCAGCCCGAAGGACGATTTTCCACTACCGCACATTAACATCCTAGTAGATAGTACAGCAAGACATGCCTTGCTGTCATTCATGGATGGCTTCTCCGGGTATAACCAGATTCTGATGGACCCTGAAGACAGAGAAAATGCGACATTCATCACGCCTTGGGGCACCTATTATTACTGTGTTATGCCATTTGGCTTGAAAAATGCCGGGGCAACCTATCAAACGGTTGCCACCACCTTATTGCATGACATAATACATAAGGAGATTGAAGTGTACGTGGACGACATAATAATCAAGTCTAAAGATCGGGATGGCCACATTACAGCACTGTGGAAATTCTTCGAGAGGATTCGAAAGTACAAGATGCGGCTTAACCCACAGAAATGTGCATTTAGAGTCACCACCGAAAAAATTCTTGGATTTATGATGACCCAATGGGGCATCGAAGTTGACCCCTCGAAGATCAACGCAATTTTGAAAATGCCTCCTCTAAGGACCGAGAGAGAAGTCAGGGGTTTTCTGGAAAAGATCCAATTCATCAGCCACTTCATCGCAAAATTGACAACTACTTGTGAGCCGCTCTTCCGTCTGTTGAAGAAGGGAGTTGAATTTGAATGGGATCAGAAATGCCAAGACGCCTTTGATGTCGTGCGATAGTACCTACAAAATTCACCTGTTCTAGCTTCTCCCGAACTTGATAGGCCACTAATTCTTTACTCATCAGTGACTGACTCAGCTATGGGATGCATGCTCGCACAAGAAGGAGAAATCGAAATCGAAAAGGTCATCTACTACTTAAGCAAGAAGATGATCGGGTCAAAAATACGGTATACACCGCTAGAGAAGACATGCTAGGCCTTGGTTTGGGCTTCCCGAAAACTAAGACATTACATGCTGTCATTCACAGTAAATATCATCTCCCGGATGGACCCGTTGAAGTACCTATTTGAAAAGCCAGAACTAACAGGAAAGTTGGCCCGATGGTTGCTGCTATTATCCGAGTTTGATCTCCAATACGTCACCCAGAAGTCAGTTAAAGGCAGAGCAGTGGCAGAATTTCTGGCCGACCAACCAGTTGAAGGGGCTGAAAACACAGAATTTCAGTTTCCCGACGAACAGCTAATGAAAGTTGGGGATGACAAATGGACACTATATTTTGATGGCGCATCCAATCAATATGGCTATGGAATAGGAGTCCTTCTTGTCACTCCAGATGAATCACATGTTTCGTTGTCCCTAAAACTCAATTTTGAAGTCACCAACAATCAGGCCGAGTACGAAGCATGTTTAGCGGGATTGGAGGCCGCCTTAGAATTAGGGGCAAGAAAACTGGAAGTCATCGGAGACTCAGCACTGGTAGTTTCACAAGCAAAAGGAGAATGGAAGGTCAGGGATTTAACCTTAATTCTCTACCATCAGGAACTAGAAAAACTGATACCGTGCTTTGAATCAGTGATCTTCACTCATGTGCCGAGACTGCAGTTCGTCGATGCACTAGCCACTCTAGCATCCATGATTGACTTACCACCCAGAGTACGGATGAGGCCTCTGATGACAGAGAAGAAAAGAAATCCGACATACGAGATGACAGCTGCTATTGGGGAGAGTACTAACGGCCTTCCATGGTACGTTGACATTCATAACTTCATAGAGAAAGGAAAATATCCCAAGTTTGCCAGCAAAAAGGATAAAAGGGCAATACGATGACTATCTGTGTAGTTTGTCATTTGTAGTGGTAGACTGTACAAACGAGGACATTCTGGGGTCACCAAGCTATGTGTAAACATTGAAGAGGGCCAAGAGTTGCTGAAAGAGATACACGCCGGAGTCTGTGGGCCGCACATGAGTGATAATATGTTAGCCAAGAATATCCTACGACAAGGGTACTTTTGGATGCCGATGGAGACGGATTGTATACAGTTTGTGCAGAGATGTCATAAGTGTCATATTCACGCAAATCTCATGCACGTTCCCCCATTTCAGCTGTATAATCTAACGTCACCATGGCCATTCTCGGTATGGGGCATCGACGTGATTGATAGAATAACACCGAATGCATCTAATGGACACGAGTTTATCTTAGTGGCCATTGACTATTTCACTAAGTGGGTGGAAGCAGCTTCTTACTCGAAATTGAAGGCCTTCCATGTGGGCAAGTTCATCAAGCAAAATATAATTTGTCGGTACAGAGTTCCCCACGAGGTCATCTCGGATAATGGCTCACACTTCCAAAGGGAAGTCCTGGATCTTTTCGAGGAACATCGGATAGTGGCTCATAAGTCCTCGCCATATCGGCCGCAAACCAACGGAGCAGTCGAGGCAGCAAACAAGAACATCAAGAAAATTCTGCAAAAGACAGTCAACTCGCACAAAGATTATCCAGAGCATCTACCGTTTGCACTTTGGGGGTACCAAACGTCAATCAGAACTTCAACTGGAGCTACGCCACGCTCTTTAGTGTATGGGATGGAAGTTGTTCTTTCCATTGAGGTGGAAATCCCTTCACTAAGAGTGATGGACAAGGCCAGTATTTCAGAAGCAGAATGGCAGATGAACCGAATGGAGGAGTTGCTCTTGTTTGATGAAAGAAGACTGCATGCCCTATTTCATGTACAAGGTTACCAAAGGAGGATAGCTCGAGCATTCAATAAGAAGGTCAAGACTCGAAACCTCAGAGAAGGGGATTTGGTCTTCAAGAAAATCAGAACCCCTATCTTTGACCCAAGGGGCAAGTTTAAACCAAACTGGTCCAGACCATTTCTCATCAAAACCATCATGACTGGTGGTGTAGTCATTATCATGGACTTGGATGGCAATGTATTCTCCACTCCAGTTAACCTTGATCAACTCAAAAAGTACTATCCATGAGGTAAAAATAAAGATAAAATAGAAGCTCGCTGAGTTGAAAACTGAAAAGACAACTCAAGCAAAAGTTAGAGCAGCCCGCAAGGCCGAAAACCCAAAAGGGCGACCTTGGTAGAAATTAGGGCATCACAAAAGGAGAGTGTCAATACCCGAGTGAAAGCCAAGCCCGTACTACGTTAAGGCCTGATTCTATTTTTTTGGGATACGTAGGCAGTTTCTTTTAAGAAGTCCGGCCACTCTATTTGTTTTTAACCATCTTTGAATCTGAGTAACACCAATACAAATTAATTTTTAGATTTTGATAATAAAGACGTTCAAGCTTTGGATAAATTTAAACCATTTTAAACACAAAGTGGGAGTTGTTCATTACTTCAGATAAGACTACAAAGTTCTGAAATAAAATGAGGGGCAAGCAAGTCCCAAACTCTACAAACAAAATAAAGAAAAACTATGAAATTTTCGAAACAAAGCAAGAGGCCTCAAGTTCTCCTTCTTTTTGCAGCTTGCGTTCCTTATTGTTTCTCTTGATCTTCCATCATCCATGTCCTGTATTCAGCAGAAAGATCAGAGCATTGCAACCCATGCATCTCCATCAATGAATGGAATGGCCAGGCGTCCTGATATGATTATAGAAATGGAGCCTGTAGTACGGATGAAAATAGATGGACTTGAAAGATGGGGAAGATGATTTGATCGCGACCAAACTGTCGCATGATCCGACGAGAGTAATAGAAGGTAGTCCGACGCAAGTCGACTAGCAGAACACCGGGGTAATCCATGGTGGTTAGTTTCATAGCAGGAATCTGCCACCAAGAACACTGCCATGTAATGTCTGGGCCAGCCAGAGAAGAAAGATATTGTCGCCAAGATACCTCAGTATCGCATATCTGATAACGTGGGCAATAAAGGAAAGCAGCGGCATTGTACCTATCAGTAGTAGGTTTTTGCACAAGATTTACCTTCTCCATCAGCCAGATCTGTAGCAAGGGTTAGAACAATAAGAGAAAAGCTTTGCAGTTTGACAGAGAACTTAATACATAGGAAGATGTTAAGCTCACCTGGAGAAGTAAAGGGCTGCCAGCAAAGGTGGTGGTCTCGCCACGACGAACAACGTCCAAGCCCAGCATTATCTCGGCCAGAACCAGGGGCACAAAGTCTTTCCCCATCCACATTTGGCAAACAATGTCAACCAGGGCACAACTAACCCGCACGTCAGAAGGGACAAAAAAATACTAGGCAAGGAGGCAGAAGCAAAGTGCGTAACGACGACGCAACTGGAAGTCAATATCGCTGAGGTCACCAGTATGATGAAATCTCTCAAAAAGGCACGGGATGCCAAGATAGTCGCCTAAGGTTAAAAGAGGAGCCTCAATCTTGGATAAGCCACAAAAATGCATTACTTGCTGCCGAACCGAGAGGAAAGGGGTAGGAACGACGACAGAACTCCGTGGAGACAAGTTCAAAATGACAGCGAACTCCTCCATAGTGGGGCAGAGTTCTTCAAGGCCAAATCGAAAGGCGTGGGACTGTGGATCCCACAATTGAACAGCAGCCTTCAACAATGGTTCGTCGATCTGCACGGCCATGAGATGAAATAAAGAGTTGATCCCAAAAGAAGCAAAGTTCAGACGCTCGATGTGGAAGAATGCCTCAACCCATAAAGAGAGTGGGGTAGCTATTTGAGTGTAAGAAACAAAAAAGGGGAGCCTCCAGGGCTGAGTTTATAAGGCAGAAAAGGCGAGAAATCAAAAAGTTGGCAAAAGTCACATCCATCATGGCGGTCGCCACCTTGTATTTGGCGACCGCCAACTTGAAAAAACATAGTACAGTGACATCATTGCTTTGACCAGGCGGTTGCCATGTTAGAAATGGCGACCGCCATGTTGGAGGTGGCGACCTCCATGTTAAAAGGATTCTATAGAAACGGCCACCATGTTTAAATATGAAGGGAATACTCAGTTGGCAGTTTTTGTGGCTTGTGTAAAGTGTTGACATTCGTATTGTACATACAAGGCAGTTTGAGTAGTAAATAAGAAAGAATCACGTGGCAGATGAACATAAAACGGTAAAATGACACAAAGGACCAAAAATGCAATACAGTGTATCAGAATATAAACTTGGGCACCAAGATCCAATAACCAACAAAACTGGGGCACGTAGGCCCGTGGATCAAATGTATGTAAATGTATCGAATTGGGGAACGCAGGGTCATAAAAAATAATAAAGACTAGGGGGAAAAGAGCTCTCTCTCTCAAAGACGCCTTGGGCAGACTCGACGAGAGGGGCCAGCCTCCTCCGAGCTGTCATCCTCAAAGAGCCAATCAAAGTCTTCACCATCGTCATTGTCTGAAGAGGAAATAACTTTGAATCGGTTCCGAGCAGCTGAGACTGACCCCCTAGAACGTGCCCGAGAAGACGCTCGGGAACCACGACCTCTAACCTGGGTTGGGACAGGAGGCCCAACTGGAGCCTGTGGAGGCACTACATCGGCAATCGGAGCTGGAGGCTGTTAAAAGAAAAGCAAGACTCAGAGCAAGAATAAAGGCAGGAAAATGTAGAAAAAAACTGAAAAGAACACATGAGCTACTTACAGCGGCTATTGGCGTGAAAGCAATGCCGACCGTCCGCATCGAGGCATCCATCTGCCGGACCATCACTCTCAAGCCGGTGACCATCAGCATCTCCGGTCCACCCATGCCTGATTAAACTACAGAAGGAAAAAGAAGAAGTCAGCCGAACAAATGAAGCTGAAAATGAAAGAAAGGAGTAAGGATAAGGAAATACCCGGCCAATCTCTGCTCTGAATTCAGAAACTGGCAGGACTGGAATAGGAAAGGAGAGAGGAAAGCCATAGGCCACAGTCTGGATCCCCCAAGGGATCTCCGGACCTATCACCCCCAGCTCCAGCTCTGGGGGCAGCAGCTCCAGTAGCTCCAGCAGCAGCGGCAGCTCCCACTCTAGCATCAGCACCGGCATCAGCAACCTTTGGTGCCTGCCCTCTCCTCCTACCGCCAGGACCGGACAGGCCAGGACCTAGGGGGCCCAATAGGTGCGCCCGTGCCCAGGCTATGTAATCGCCCTCCGCCACCAGTAGCACTGACACGGGAGTCCCCACCGTCTCTAGCAGTAAGTTGACGCGGCCTATATGATCAGTCCGTCGCATGCAGGCTGGAGGAACCACCAGTATCCTAAAGTGATCAAGGCCAAACGACTGACGAGCCACTCGCTCGCTGAGATAATACTCCCTACCAAATAGGCCCTCTAGCAGGATTCACCTAGAGGCTATATCCCTACTGCGCATTAGATCTGTGCCAGCCCGATCCTTAGCTCCTCGCCAGACATCCCAGTGAACCTGCAGTAATTCAAAGAATAGTGCAAACAGAAAATAGTAAGCAGCACATACAATACAATATGATGGCGAGTGTACAGAATACAGTGATCAGTGTGCAGAATAAATGCGTACATTGCAGTGAACAGCCATGAATAAGATGCAATGCGGTAAACACAGTAAAATGATACCTGGTCGGGGGCCATCTGGTCCAGTGAAACTCAAAAGCGATCTATGTCCTTCCCTCCAGCCTTCTTCCCCTTTAGCTCACAGGACCACCGGCCTGCTCGGATAATAACTAGAGGGTCTGCTACGGAGTTCGCCGGGACAAGAAGCCCGAGGAACTCGTAAGTCCACAGCTGCAATGAAGAATGTGTCAATCAGTAAATAATGGATAACATGTAAATGGAAATGAATGAAAGAATTCGGAAACTAAATCATACCTCCCAAAACCTTCAGTATCCCCTAATGCTAAGCTCCTGAGGGAACTCGGTCAGCGTCCGCATGAATCCGTAAAGGATGGCCAGAGCAGCTCCTCTCCAGTCGAACGAGGCAACCCGATCCAAAAGAGCAAGGGTGCCAAGATAATGCAGATGAATGGTATTCTCCTTGTTCGAAAACAAGGAGGTACCAAACATATACATCAAAAAGCCCCGGGCGACCCACTCGAAGTGGCGGGGCTCAAAGCAGTGAAAGTGGCAGAAGCTCTCGAAGAACCAAGTGTATCGAACCCGGTCCATGTCACATCTGAGTAGGAACGGCTCTGAAAAAATACAGCAGCGCATCAGTGGAGCGGCCGACGGTCGGATCAAATGGAATGGGCGCTCCTCCAACCCGTATACCGATAATCAGCGCGAAGTTGAGAGGCGTCAAGGTAGCCTCAAAGGTGGTAAAATGGAAGGTATTGGCCGTATCCCCCCACTGCTCATCCAAGGCCGTCAGCCAGACCCGGTCATTGGTCGTCCTACCCAACAAGGGTATCAATCGAGCAAAGCTTGAGGCATTAATAATGGCCCGACTAGGAGCAAGGAGGGCGTCATACCACTTCAATACCTCTCCGGAGGCAGAACCTCTGAAACCTCTAACATAGCGGCCAGCCTGAGAAGAAGAAAACAAGCAGAAGATATATAAAAAAAATATAGATCAAACAAAGCAAAGTGCATAAATGTCTGAAAGAAAACCCTAGGTTCGTGTGTATGTGACGACCCTTCGATTCTTTCAAAAGTCCTAGAAAAAGACTAGGCACCCCTACCCTGGGTTCGTGTGTATGTGACGACCCTTCAGTTCTTTCAAAAGTCCTAGAAAAATATTAGGTACCCCTACCCTAGGTTCGTGTGTATGTGACGACCCTTCGATTCTTTCAAAAGTTCTAGAAAAAAATTAGGCACCCCTACCCTAGGTTCGTGTGTATGTGATGACCATTCGGTTCTTTCAAAAGTCCTAGAAAAAGATTTGGCACCCTTACCCTAGGTTCGTGAGTATGTGACGACTATTTGGTTCTTTCAAACCCTGACAAATCAGTCAAATTCTCCTAACTCTAGTCTCGTGTGTATGTGACGACCCTCCAGTTCTTTCAAACCCTGATAAATTAGGCAAATTCTCCTAACCCAAGGTTCGTGTGTATGCCACGACCGTTCGGTTCTTTCAAACCCTGATAAATCAGGTAAATTCCACAAACCCTAGGCTCGTGTGTATGTGACGACCCTCCAGTTCTTTCAAGAACTGATAAATCAAGTAAAGCATTCTAACCCTGGGCTCATGTGTATGTGGCGACCCTTCGGTCCTTTCAAAAGTCCTAGGAAAATACTATGCACCATAACCCTAGGTTCGTGTGTAAGCGACAATCCTTTGGTTTTTGCACACCCTAGTAAAAGTCTAGGAACTCTAAACCCTGGTATGCCAGGCAGATCTCTACATTTTTGTGTTAAAAATAAAAAAATATATATGTAATAATAATAAAAAAGGGAAGAGGCAAAGAAAATATACCCTTTAATGTTGGAATTTTGCCTCTTTTGTCCTAATTTTTTTCAATTTCTAGAATTTTCATAAACTTTTTAAGTATTATCTCAATTTTTTTTTTATCATTTTCTAGAATTTTATTAAAATTTCTAGAATTATCTCATTTTATCTCATTTTTTCTCATTTTCTAGGATTTTTTTAAAATTTTTAGAATTATCTCAAATTTATTTCTCAATTATTATGATTTTTTAAAAAATTTCTAAGATTCTCTAAATTTTTTTAGGATTTTCTAAGATTTTTCTTCTAAAATTTTTTCCCAAGTTT
>JAOTRH010069169.1:0-18014 GCA_034768845.1 Heliamphora exappendiculata | reverse complement strand
TAGTAATACGAGGCCCGTCGGTACTAATTGCTCTGTTCATTCGCCTGAAAACCTCAGATAAAGAGGGAATATCTGACTCAGCTAAACTCTGTGAACATGTTAAGTCAAGTTGCTGGTTCACCCCAGCTAAGAAACACACATCGAAGAACTGCATCCTTTGCTCTCTGAAAACCTCGTACCGATTGGTGAAGTGGACCAAATGATCATACTTATCTACTAATACCTTGAACTCCATAAAATAGTCCGAGAAAGGCCGTTCTCCCTGCTGTATCCTGAAGATACTTCGCATCACATCATATAACCGGGACGGGTCATTAGTCGAGACAAATGTCTCCTCGAGTATGGCCCATACCTCTCGAACAGTAGTGACATTAGCCACCAAAAGCTCAACGGAGGACTACATTGAATTCAACATTTTACTCAATAATCGGGCGTCATCTCGCTTCCACCGCTTATACTCATCAGATCCTTTCTCCAGAGGATCTTCAAACAAACGGTCTTCTTTTTCCATACCTTCAACTGTAAGTAATACCTTTTTCTTCCATAATACATATGTTTGCGGTTCAGTCAACTTCGAATCCACCAATCGTGTGAATGACGAAAACACATCTGTGATTCCTCCTTGTCTATCAGGTCTCACTGGAGAATCCTCAACTCTTGTGGAACTTTCCTTCGACATCACAATAACTCCATGGAAAACCTCAAGAAATCACGAGAAAACAAACCAACAAGCAAAAGGACGCACTCACACCTTCAATCATTCATATATGGACCGCGAAGCACACCGTCAACTCGTCTCCATAAAATAAGAAATACTGCAGTAGTTCTTAGACCCTCAAACCAGCAGTCGGTGAAAGACCCTTAAACTGCGAATCACATAGTCGCTAGAACAGTTTCTGATCGCTGAAAAAGTCGTCGGAACAGTTGCCGGTCGCCGGAAAAGTCGCCTGAAAAAGGAAACGTCGCTGGAAAAGCGACAGAAGGAGCTATCGTTGCTGAGCAAGGACAATCAGTGCTAGAAAGTGAGAGAACAGAGGCCGTCGGTGCTGGAAATAGGGAGAACAAGGGTCGTTGGCGCCAGAAAGAGAGAGCAGAGGTCGCCGACGCTGGAAGAAGGGAGAAACAGGGTTGCCGGTGCAGGAGGGAGGCTGTCGAGGGCTGTGGAAGGGTCTTCAGTGGTCAATGAAGGGCAAAAGTGGTCGATGGTGGTGTTTCGTTGGTCGTCGGTGGCTAGGGAAGGGTCTTCGGGGTTCGACGATGGATGATGTTGGTCGTCGGCACTAGTTTGGTGGTCGACGAGTACTGTGGCTAGGGTTTCGGCACTGGTTTAGGGTTGTTTAGGGTTTGGTGGTCGGCGAGTACTGGTTTAGGGTTTGATGGTCAACGAGTACTGGTTTTAGGGTTTGGTGGTCGACGAGTACTGGTTTGGTGGTTGGCGAGTACTGTGGCTGTGGCTGTTGGCACTAGTTTAGGGTTTCGTGGCGGTGGCTGGTGGCTGGTGGTTGGTAGCTGATGGCTGTGGTTTAGGGTTAGGGTTTGATGTAATCACTGGTTTGATGCTGGTGGCTGTGGCTAGAGGAGGGAGGCTAAGGTTAGAGTTTCGTGGAGGCTAGAATTTTACGGTGGCTCTGATACCATGTTAAGAATAATGGAAAGTCGTACCGTAATTGGTAGGCAAGCATTCTTATTTATAATAAAACTAGGGAACCACTATTACAACCATATACCCACACACACCAGATGATAATTATATAATAATAATAATAATAAACTACTAACAAATAACAGAAGCTTAATGCTATATGGTCTTGAGATTATGGGTCAGAGTGTAATTATAATTCTTTTGTGGTGTGAACTGTAATTCAGTGTTTTATGAAAATTACAAAAATTTCTACTGTCTTTCCATAATTGCAGAAACCGCTGGTAGGTGTCTGTGTTCCACTAGAAGTCCTACTCATAATTACTCCCCAAGTTCCTGCTGTAACCCTATATATATGCGGGTAGGCTGAACCAGTTTAATATCATATCATAATTTGTCTTTCAAGATTAAAGATATCTGAGTTCTGCCGGTACGAGTTCTCGATAGTCCGTAGCCCACACTACGTAGTTGAAGAATCGATTGACAAAAGGTATTTTTCTAAATTAACTTTGGTTGCACGGGTTTTATTTTGATCGTTCAAACGTCAAAAGTTTTATCTGGAGACCATTTCGGCGTTCGCCCATCCAATTAATTTTTACCGAAAAATCGTTTGCAAAAACAATGATCTTGGTAGTTTTGCCTCCAACAATTGGTATCAGAGCCGTTTTGTTTTTTGTTTACGATAATCGGGATTGGGTAGTTTTAGAACTGTTACTAACTTTGTTTTGCAGGCGTTCTAAATCCCGATTTTATGATCATTATTTATTTTCATGTTTGATTGAATGCGTGGATGGTGATTATTTTTTTTAACCGTGAGCGTTGATCGTGGTAGATTGATTGTGAACGCTACGGAGGCATAAGATCAATGTAAAAAAAAAATTCGGTTTCTAATTTTTTTTATTTTATGTAATCAAAATAAAATAAAATAAAAAGGATAAAGGACAAGTCGAAGAACAAGTTCGAGAAAAAGGTTGAAAACTGTTTCGGTTTGGAATTCAAGACCGTTTGGCTTTGAAGCTTGAAAAAGCAGGCGGCATTTTTTTATCAAAACACAGGTTTCGGTTGAAAATCAACAGAGGTGAAAAACAGTTTCCAAACAAAGCAGTGAGCACCAAACACGGCAGCACAAAAACTGGAGCAAACTATTTCAGTGAAAACAGCAGTGATTCCCACAGACAGCGCCGGTTTTCAAACAAAACAGTGTTTTTCCAACTCAGCAAGCAATGCCGGATTCCAAACAGGCCAACAGAAGTTGTTTTTCAAATTACAAAATAAGAGCACTGGGCGCGTTTTCCAAACGGCACAGGAATTCCAGCAGCGGTTTTTTAAGCGCAAGAGGATTCCAGGCAAGCAGTGGTTTTTTCCAACATTGATTCAGTTATAGTCAAGCCAAACGCAGCCTAAGGCTGCGGTGAAACAGAAGCGCACAACGGTATCCAACAGTGCACAACGCGCGGCGTGCGGTGCGTGTGCGGTGGCCGGTGGTGGTGCTGGTGACCCGGGGCTGCTTTAGCTCGGTTTTTTCTGATATACATTGATCGAGATGTGATGTATTTGTATATCACTGCGTATCAAGGAATCCTGATGCAATCAGGATACATGAAACTGATACAGATTAAACCTTTGAAGCTTATCTCTCTTAACAGGAGACTGAAACTCTTTAGAGTTTCAGGTGAATCATAAAACCGGGATATACATGTTGCTTTTAATTTATTTTTTTTATATATTAATTGCGTGAATGATAAATATTGGTCTTA
Source organism: Heliamphora exappendiculata (assembly GCA_034768845.1). Lineage (NCBI taxonomy): Eukaryota > Viridiplantae > Streptophyta > Magnoliopsida > Ericales > Sarraceniaceae > Heliamphora > Heliamphora exappendiculata. Next base: position 14,618 of record JAOTRH010069169.1, on the reverse strand, counting down.
TTTATCCTGTTAATTTAATTAATTCAAAAATTCGATTTTAATTAAAATATCTTGTAATGAAAAATAAAAATAAAATTTTTTTAATTAATTAATTTTAATTAAATAGAAAAATTTTAGATATTTTATTTTTTACAAAATATCACGTTTAAAGTTTTTTTTTGAATATCTTAAAAAAACGTAAAAATTAATTCCAAATTTTGAATTAATAAAATAAAAAATGTTTAATCGAAATAAATTATTATTTTTCAAAAAATGTGAAACGAAAAATAAAATAAATAAATGCCTTTAATCACTACCTTAGCTGAAAAGCTAAAGGAAAAACTGTGCATTTATTAAATTTTATTTATTACGCATTTAAATATGAAAAGATGGTTTGATAAATCAGAATCTTTGGAATCGTATATACGGAAAGATGTTTGATTCTTTCAGATCGTGTGACTTTTGAAATTAATAAATTTATTTTAATTAAACAGATTTTTATAACCCTTAAAAATATTTTAAAAATCTAAGTGAGAGAGAATTTATTCACAGATAAATCCCGCGGTCTCCATCACCAGTCTGTAGGTGATATAATTAAACCCTACATATCAACAGCAACACCTTCCTCCCCAACGGACAGATTAATTACGGTATTGTCAGTACAAACTTCCTTTAGAGATAATTCTGGATAATTGTTAGTGTGAATCGTTTCTCCATCTGAAGGGTTCATTGCAAAGCGATTAATTTGGAATTAGGTGGTGGTTAACACAAACTAATGGGATTGAATTTTGTTGACTAGAAATGTAATTTGGATATAATTTTAACTACAAATGGTATTCCTTTAATACCAGGAAATGTGTTTGTTTTTTAAAAAGGTTCTTCCTCTGAGCCGAAAGGCATGAAGAAGAAAAATGTTAGCCCAAGGGCTTTTTATTTTGATTTTGATGATTTTTATAATTCATTTTCTAAGAATAAATGTCTTTAAAGAATAATATCTTTATATTTTCAAAGTGAAAGTGTTAACACATTTTGAACAAATGATTTGACACCTTAGCCAAAAAGAAATGGCTTATCTCTCAAAATGATTAAAACACTTAAGTATTCTTGCATGAGAATATTTTGTGTTAAACTCAATTGAAAAATAAGTCAAGCACTTTTACGGCAAAGTATACTTGAATCATATCAAGTGTGTCAATCCCTTTGAAAAAATGATTTGACACCCTAACATTTCATGAAGTTATTTTTCAGGTATCAAAGTTAGTGTCGACACAAACAAGTTTTATGTCAACACAAAAGAGCCGTAGCTCTCAAGACTCAAAATAAGTCGACACAAAAGTAATCCTCACTTTTGGTATCCGGAATTTTGTGCCGACACAAATGGAAACCGTGTTGACACAAAAGAACCGAAGCCACCTGCAGCATTTAAGGTGTCGACACCAATTGAAGATGAGTCAACACAAAAGTCCTGAGGCTTCCTGAAGAATTTGTGGTGTCGACACCAGAGATCTCAAGTGTCAACACAAATATACCGAGGCTTCCTGCAGAATTTAGCGTCGACACCAAAGAAGACATGAGTCGACACAAAGTGCCTCCTCCAAATGCTGAAGTTTCAAACGAGTCGACACCAGATTCAAATGTGTCAACACCATGATGTTGGTATGGTAGAGTGCAGAAATTGTGTCGACCCCTCAGCAAATTTGTGTCGACCCAATCACTTAAGAGATTTTGCCCAGACAATTTGTGTTGACACCAAAAGTCTGTGTCGACACCGGCGACGACAATTCAAATTCACGGCAAACCTCAACGGTTGAATTGTTTGCATTTATTGCTCCCACTAAGTACCTCCAACGGTTATGAATGCACAAGAGCTTATATAAAGAGTAACTTCTAAGCATTTACTCTAACTGGAGACATATATTTATTGTTCTATTACTTGAATCAAACTCAGAATTCTCAATCCCTCATTTATTGCTGAATCTCCAACTCTTGTTTCTCGTCTCTCTTTACTTTCTCATTTATTGTAAATCATTTTTGTAAAGAGAGTGAGCGTTCTTCATTAATACTCTTCATTTATTGTTTTCAAGGGTGAGTAACCCTTTATCGTTTGAATGAGTGAGTAAATCTCATCAAAGAAGAGTTCAAGAGAGATTAGAAGAAAACAGTAACTTGTTTTCATAGGATTTTATTGAAGCTGTGTTAGGCTTTTGAATGTGCCCGTAAACATTCGGATAGCTCAAGCAAAATCATGAAGTTGTAAAGGCTTCGAATGCGCCCGTGAAGCATTCTATATAGTAGAAATACTCAAGGAAGAACTTGATGAGTGGACGTAGGTTTGGAAGAAGCCGAACCACTATAAAATCCCTGGTGTCTGATTTTATCTCTCTATCCCTAACCTGTTCAATATTTCAATTGCTTGAATATTTGCTTATTCTGCTTTAATTGATTGCAATATTAAAAAGTTTTCAAAAAGGTTTTTAAATTGTTATTTATTTTTTAAAACCCAATTCACCCCCCTCTTGGGTTGCCTAGAACTAATAATTGGTATCAGAACTTAGGCTCTTATTTTTTACTTAGCAGTCTAAGAGTTTATATGGCAACCACTAGCATCGGACCTATCCAATCCAAAGGTCAGTCGACTAATAGACCTCCCTTGTTCAATAGAACAAATTACAATTATTGGAAGACTAGAATGAGAATCTACATTCAAACCGTAGACTACGACATTTGGCGGGCTATCATAAATGGACCCAAAAGACCCACCAAAACTGTTGAGGGGGCTGACGTCCTTAAACCAGAGGCAGAATGAACTGAGACTGATATTAGAGAGATACAAAAAAATGCTAAAGTTATGAATTTTCTATATTGCTCACTTGACCCGAATGAGTTCAATATGATCTTTGCATGTGACACCGTAAAAGAAATATGGAATAGACTCGAAATTATCCATGAAAGTACCAATTAAGTGAAAGAGTCAAAAATCAGTCTGCTTGTGCATAACTATCAATTATTCAAAATGAAGCATTATGAAACAATTTCTAATATGTTTACTCGCTTCACTAACATTATTAACGGACTGAAATCTCTTGACAAGATTTACACTAATACAGAAATAGTAAAAAAAACTGAGGTGTATGCCAAAGAATTGGGAACCTAAGGTCACGACCATTCAAGAAACCAAAGACCTCAACACTCTCAGTCTAGAAGAGCTCATTGGTTCTCTCATGACCCATGAGATGAATATCAAGATGGACGAGGATGGAGACAACAAAAAGAAGAAACGCATTGCCTTGAAGTTCTCAACTCATGAAGAAGAATCTGAGGAAGACTCCTCAAATGATAAAAATGAAGACATGACTCTCATCACAAAGAAATTCAAAAAGTTTCTTATAAACAAGAAACGAGGAAGAAAGTTCTTCAAGAAAGAATGACACCGAGGCGAGCCTACAAAATTCAAAGGCGACTCTAGCAAGTTTAAGAACGAATTCAAAAAGGAAGAAATCATCTGCTGAGTGTAAAAAGCCTAGATATGTAAAGGCTGAATGTCCTCAGCTCAAAAAGCAATTAAAAAAGGCCACGATAGCTGCTTGGGGTGAAAATGATGACAGAAGCTCTAAAGATGAAAAGGAGAAAAATGAAGTAGCAAATCTATGCCTCATAGCCAGAGAAGATGATGAGATAACTCATAACCCTTTCTCTTTAGATGAACTGCAATGTGCATTTGAAGATTTGCATAACGAGTTGAGAAAAATGGGTGCAAAGAATTTTGTTTTAAGAAAATTAGTTCTTTCCTCCTCAACTGAAATTGAGACTTTAAGAGGTGAAAAATCTGCTTTATCAAAACAAGTCTCTGCCTTGAAAGAAGAAAACAAAATTTTGAGTGAAAAGGTTGAGGACCTCACAAAAACAGTTTACAAGTTCACTCAAAGAAAGAACAATTTAGATAAACTTCTTGGGATGCAAAAATGTATTTTTAATAAAACTGGAATCAGGTATAAACTCAAGAAGAAACAAAAATTCTTAAACAACATTTTTGTCAAGTCATCATCTAATCATACAAATGCCACTTGCTTTAATTGTTATGAGCATGGACACATTGTCATACACCGTCCACACAGAAAACTCTCAAATATTTTTGTCAAGAAGATTTGGGTTTTTAAAGTAACACACCCTCAAGGAACTAACATCAAAGGACACAAAAAAATTTGGGTATCAAAAATCAAAACTTGATTCTCCTTGCAGGTATGTCTCAAATCCATTCAAGAAGAGGATGTGGTATATCGATAGTGCTTGCTCAAGACACATGACAGGCGACCAATCGATGTTTTCATCTCTCAAACCAAAAGATGGCGGATTTGTGACTTTTGAAGACAATAACAAAGGAAAAATCATAGGAAATTGGCTGTATTGGTAAAATTCCTTCCCCTTCTATTGAAAATGTTTTGCTTGTTGATGGTTTGAAGCATAACCTTCTTAGCATAAGCCAACTTTCTGACAAATGCTACAAAGTTGTGTTTGATCATGCTAAGTGTGTTATTGAAGATTCAACCAATAACAAAATTATTCTTGAAGGTCAAAGACATAAAAATGTTTATACATTTACTCTCGATGATCTTTCTAAGAATGACACTAAGTGCTTAGCCGCCTTGAGTGATAATAGTTGGTTGTGGCATAGAAAGCTTGGACATGCACACATGAACTTGATTTTCAAACTTTTGAAAAAAGAATTAGTGATTGGGTTATTCCAAATCAAATTTGAAAAAAACAAAGTGTGTGGTGCATGTTAATAAGAAAAACAAGTTAGAAGTTTTTTTCATTCTAAAAATGAAATTTCAACTTCTAGGCCATTACAACTATTGCACACGGACTTATTTAGCCCAACAAGAACTTTAAGCCTTGGAGGCAAAAGATATGCTTTTGTTATTGTTGATGACTTCTCTAGATATACTTGGATACTATTCTTATTTCATAAGGATGAAGCATTTGCCTCTTTTGTAAAACTGTCTCGGAGAGTTCAAAATAAAAAAGGTTTTCAAATCACAAGTATCCGAAATGATCATGGTAGAGAATTTGAAAAAAAAAATTTTGAAAAGTTTTATGATAAAAATGGCATTAACATAACTTCTCTGTTCCTAGAGCCCCTCAACAATCTTGAGAGGAAGAATTGGACATTGGAAGAAATTGCTAGGACCATACTCTGTGAAAATAATCTACCACGATCCTTTTGGGCTGAGGCTGTCAACATTGCTTGTTTTATCATAAACAGAGTTATGATAAGAGCTTCTCTCAAGAAAACTCCATATGAGTTATGGAATGGAAGAAAACCTAACATCAGTTATTTTTGCGCTTTTTGGTGCAAATATTTTGTTTTAAACAATAACAAAGAACTTTTGAGCAAGTTCGAAGCAAAATCTGATGAAGGTATTTTTCTAAGATATTCTATATTTAGTAAAACTTATAGAGTTTTCAACAAAAGAACCCTAGTTGTTGAAGAATCTGTACATGTTGTCTTTGATGAAGTTAACCTTAGTTCTTCAAATAATTTTTGTGAAGATAACTTGCTAGGCTTAGAAAAATGTGTTGAAGATATCTTCATTAAAGAAAACGAAGAGCCAAATCAAGAGGAAGCTTTAAATTTTCAACAAAATGCAGTCCAACAGATTGCTGAAAATCCAGAAAATTCAGACCTACCTAAAGAATGGAGATATGCTCACGGTCACCCGAAAGATCTTATCATTAGTGATCCATCGCAAGGTATCAAAACTCGTTCCTCTCTACATAATGTTTGTGAAAATTTAGCATTTCTTTCCCAGACTGAACCAAAATATTTTTAGGAAGCCGAAAACGATGAGTTTTGGATCTTAGCTATGCAAGAAGAGCTAATCAATTTGAAAAAAACAAAGTTTAGACTTTAGTTCCAAGACCTAAGGAACACTCCATTATCAGTACAAAATGAATTTTTAAAAATAAAATAGATGAAAATTGAGTAGTTCTTAGAAACAAAACTCGATTGGTAGCCCAAGGTTACAATCAAAAAGAAGGTGGCATCGATTTTGATGAGACTTTTGCTATTGTGACTAGACTTGAAACCATTAGGATGTTGCTTGCTTTTGCATGCTTTAAAAATTTCAAACTTTATCAAATGAATGTCAAAAGTGCCTTTTTAAATGGTTTTATCTCGGAGGAAGTTTTTGTAAAATAACCTCCTGGCTTTGAAATTTCAGATTTTTCAAAGCATATTTACAAACCTACCAAAACTCTCTATGGTTTAAAGCAAGCACCTAGAGCATGGTATGAAAGACTAAGACAATTTTTGATTGAAAATGAGTTTTCAAGAAGAAAAACAGATACCACTCTTTTCATCAAGTCTCAAGGAAATGACATGCTAATTATACAAATTTATGTAGATGATATAATTTTTGGTGCAACTAACGAATCTCTTTGCAAAAACTTTGCTAAGTGTATGCAGAAAAAATTCGAGATGAGCATGATAGGTGAGCTCAACTATTTTATCATATTCCAAATTAAACAAATTCAAGAAAGAATCTACATCAATCAAGCTAAATACACGAGTGACTTATTGAAGAGATTCGATATGCTAAAGGCAAAACCCATGGGAACTCCAATGTGTCGTACAACAAAGCTTGACAAAGATGAAAATGGCATAGCAACAGATGAAAAGCGTTATAGAGGAATAATCATATCTCTCTTATATTTAACTACTAGTTGTCCGGATATTATGTTTAGTGTATGCATGTGTGCTAAATTTCAATCAAATTCTAAAGAAGCACATGTGGCCGTAGTTACGCGCATCTTTGCATACCTTTTAGGTACACAAAACCTAGGATTATTTTATCCTAGAGGAATAGCTTTGGAGTTATTTGGCTATTCAGATGTTGGTTTTGCTCGATGCAAAGTAGATAGAAAAAGCACAAGTGATACTTGTCAATTTCTAGGACACTCACTAATCTCTTGGTTTAGTAAGAAACAAAACTCAGTAGCCGTGTCTACAGCTGAGGTTAAATACATTGCAGCTGGAAGCTGTTGTGCACAAGTTTTTTAGATAGAACAACAATTAAAGGACTATGATTTTCTTTTAGATCATATCCCTATAAAATATTATAACACTAGTGCAATTAATATATCCAAGAACTCAATACAACACTCAAGAATCAAGTACATAGAGATTAAACATCATTTTATAAGAGATCATGTGCAAAAAGAAAATATCGAACTTGAATTTATAGGCACAGATTACCAGTTAGCGGACATTTTCACAAAATCCTTAAATGAAGAAAAAATATGCTATATAAGAAGTGAACTTAATATGCTGCGTGCTCCTAATTCATGATTTATATGTCATACTAACCATATCTTTTCATTGTATTTCAAAGCATTTGATGTTCTTTCTTGAATGTGAAAATGTGTTGACACCACTTGAAAAAGTGTCGACACAACTGTGTAAAGTGTTGACTCAAAGCTGTTTAGAAATGGCACTGTGAGAAAAATGCCGACCCCTTTCTATTCAGTGTCGACACCGTTTTTGTTCCCGGACTCTCGGTAAATTTGTGTCGACACCAAACTTAATCGTGTCGACCCAAATAGCCGAATGTGTCGACACCTTTTGAAAATGTGTCGACACCATTTCCTTTTTTCTATACCCTCACTCGATACGAAAAGTGTTGACAACAAAAATAATTTGTGTCGACACAAATCGTTAAGTCTATATATATACGTGTCGGTCCCAAACCATCACTTCGTTCCCTCTCTCTCTCTATAAAAACTGTTCATCTCTCGCCTTTTTCTTTTCGAAAAATCAGTGTCGACTCCTCATCTTCTTCTTCAATCTCAACCCAAATCTATTAAAATGCCTCCTAAAACCATGGGTAAAGAATCAAAGCGAAGCAGAGAAGGAACCTCCTCAAGCCCTAAAACGTCGAAACGGATGAAGACGACCTCCAAGATAGCGACGGCGACGGCAACGGCAACGATTCCGGAAAAGGTAGCCACATCAGAGGTAATCTCCTTCAAAACCCCCAAAATCCGATAATTTTGTTTCTCTTCATTTGCAAATCGAAAAGTTGTTCCCGGCCGGTCCATTGACTTTTCATTTTTTGATTCCATTGAAATGAAATTTAAGGATATCTTTTCAAGCCTTTGGTGAAGAAGCTCCTTCAAATCAAAGAATCACACTATCCCACATTGATCAAATCTTTTTATGCTCACTTTTACATATCTTTGATTCCGACCACCACCATCACCACTTGGGTGAATAGTGTAGACATTGTTCTAACTCCCTCTTCTCTGAATGAGATCCTTGGCATCCCTGAAAGGAATATTTGTGTTTATCATAATCAGAAACCCATTGAGGTTGAAGGTTTTCTTTTTCTGAATCGGTGAAAAATATCTTTGAGAATGATGACATTGACTCTTCCAAGCCTTTAGAGGCTAACTCTTTGAAACCTGAAATGCGCATTCTACATCACATGGTAAACCACATTTTCCTACCCCAAATGAAAATTTTGGTAATGTTACATAAATGCACATTTTCATAATGTGGTGTATTCTTGAACAACAAAACCTAAATTTAGGCTTCTTATTCATTTTTCACATGCTTCACTCACACAGCAAGTCAAATTCCTCTCTCCCACATAGAATGTATCTCACTCGCGTTTTTCGCCATTTCGATATTGACTTATCTGAGGAAAAGACTGTTGCCTTTTCAAAACATAACTTGTATGGTAGTTTATCATTAAAACATATGCAAATTGCAAATGTTAATGGTGTTTGGACCACCTCTCGTCATGGGACCCCCTCATTTGCCAGGACTTCTCCTCCTTCTCGAGATATTTCATCCATTCCTATCGATCTTGATTATCCTCCCTCTCGACCTGATGTTCATAGACCTTTTGACACTCCTGGTCCATCTTCTGCTCCTCCTCCTGCTTCTGCATCTGCTCCACCTACATCATCCTCTGCTCCACCTGCATCGTCCTCTGCTCCTGTTCATGTTGATCTATCTGAAGTTGTGTCTTTGATTCAAGCTTTATCCTTCAAAGTGACCTTGTTCTATGCAAAAGTCGATCAAGACTTTTTTAACTTAAATTAAACGGTCTCTTCTCTCTCTGATAAAGTCAAGCACCTTGATAAAACCAACCGAAGCCTCCGGCTAGACGTTGAGAACGCCATGGATGCCAGGAGAGCCCTATGCAAGACCATGGATGAAAATATTGTCTCCATTGTCAATTGCAATAAGACAATCATACATCAAGTCCGAAAACAATATGACCAAGGTATTGTGACTCTCGTTCATGCCAATTCTCAGAAAATGGAATAACACTTCCAGTGAAACAAAGAATCCTGGGCAAAACAGTTCAAGCCCAAAGAAACAAAGAAAGAAAAGGCAGTACGTCTCAAACGGGAAGCAGACCTTGCATTGGCCGCCCGATATGAAGTAATGGCTACTGCTGAGGCTAAGGATGAGCGAGCACAAGCATCAAAGGAACGGGCCTCCGCTAACAAGCAAAAAGCAAAGGAGAAGAAAGATTTCAAAAAATTCATGGATGACTAGTAGCTTTTTTTTTTAAGATTACAAAAGGAGAGAGAAGAACAGGTAATTGAGTGAAAGGGAGAGTAAAGAGAAGAGGAAGAAGAAGAAGTTCAAACATTAAGTTTTTTTTTGAAGATGAAGATGTATCACATACATTTTTTTTGGTTGGCTGTTTGAATGATTTGAATAGTTTCTTGAAAACATTTAAAATGTTTGGTTTTAATGGTTTGAATAGATGATAGTTTAAATTCTAATAATATATATATTTTGGATGAATAACTATTTATATTTTGTTCGTATACCTATGAATATTGTTGAATGGTTTGACAATGAATAATTATATATCCTTTTGATGTGTGTTTTGATTATTAAAATAAATCAATTTGCACATATTCGACATATTGCACAAATTTTAATAAACTCATAATGTTTCTTGATCACTTGTTGCAAATCACATCAAAAATATGTGCTATCATATTGTTTGAATGCCTAGCCACTATAATTATATATGTTGTTTAAGGCATATCGATAAGAGTACAACCCTTCTTGAAAATTATTTTCAAATATTTTTTAGAAAATGCAAATATAGTTGTAATCATCAAAAAATGAAAGATTGTTAGCCTAAGGGCTTTTTATGTTGATTTTGATAATTTTTATAATTCATTTTCTAATAATAAATGGCTTTAAAAGAATAATATCTTTATATTTTCAAAATGAAAGTGTTACCACATTTTGAACAAATGATTTGACACCTTAACAAAAAAGAAATGACTTATCTCTCAAAAACATTAAAACACTTAAGTATTCTTGCATGAGAATATTTTGTGTTAAACTCAATTGAAAAATAAGTCAAACACTTTTACGGCAAAATATACTTAAATCATATCAAGTATGTCAACCCTTTTGAACAAATGATTTGGCACCCTAACAGTTTCATGAAATTATTTTTCAGGTATCAAAGTTAGTATCGACACAAACAAGTTTTGTGTCGACACAAAAGAGCCGTAGCTCTCAGGACTCAAAATGAGTCGACACAAGTTTTGTGTCTACACAAAAGTGATCCATACTTTTGGCATTCGGAATTTTGGGTCGACACAAATGAAAATTGTGTCAACATAAAAGAACCGAGGCCACCTGCAGCATTTAAGGTGTCGACACCAATTGAAGATGAGTCGATACAAAAGTCCGGAGGCTACCTGAAGAATTTGTGGTGTCGACACCAAAGACCTCAAGTGTCGACAAAAACATACCGAGGCTTCATGCAGAATTTAGTGTCGACACCAAAGAAGACATGAGTTGACACAAAATGCCTCCTTCAGATGCTGAAGTTTCAAACGAGTCGACACCAGATTTAAATGTGTCGACACCATGATGTTGGTAAGGTAGAGTGCAGAAATTGTGTCGACCCATCAACAAATTTGTGTCGACCCAACCACTTAAGGGATTCTGCCCAGACAATTTGTGTCGACACCAAAAGTTTGTGTGTCAACACCGGCGACGAAAATTCAAATTCGCGGCAGATCTCAACGGTTGGCTTTTTAGCATTTATTGCTCCCACCTACCTCCAATGGTCATGAATGCACAAGAGCTTATATAAGGAGTAGTTCTTAGCATTTACTCCACTGGAGACATACATTTACTATTCTATTGCTTGAATCAAACTCAGAATTCTCAAGCCCTCATTTATTACTGAATCTCCAGTTCTTGTTCCTCATCTCTCTTTATTTTCTCATTTATTATAAATTATTTCTGTAAATAGAGTGAGTGTTCTTCATTAATACTCTTCATTTATTGTATTTAAGAGTGAGTAACTCTTTATCCTTTGAATGAGTGAGTAAATCTCATCAAAAAAGAGTTCAAGAGAGATTAGAAGAAAACAGGACCTTGTTTTCATAGGATTTTCTTGAAGATGTGTTAGGCTTTTGAATGTGCCCGTAAACATTCGGATAGCTCAAGAAAAATCATGAAGTTGTAAAAACTTGGAATGCGCCCGTGAAGCATTCTATATAGTGGAAATACTCAAGGGAGAACTTGAGAAGTGGGCGTAGGCTTGGAAGAAACCGAACCACTTTAAAATCCCTGATGTCTGGTTTTCTCTCTCTATCCCTAACCTTTTCAATATTTCAATTGCTTGAATATTTGCTTATTCTGCTTTAATTGATTGCAATATTAAAAGGTTTTCAAAAAGGTTTTTAAATTGTTATTTATTTTTTAAAACCCAATAACCCTCATCTTGGGTTGCCTAGAACTAACAAAAAAATTTCAGAAACAGGGAGACACGATTTTCAGGGTAGTTAGTGGGCTACGAACTGGTGTGAAAAAATCGAAAGGCAAACGTTTTCACTGCAACCAGACCCGGCACTGAAAAAGCTATGTCCAATATTTTTCAGAAGGCAGAACAAACAAGGTAATTTCTATTCACTGGTTGTGGAAACATGTTTAGCGGTGTTATCTACCGATACCTGGTGTGTAGATACGGGAGCCACTAATCATGTTTGTAATTCATTGCAAGGGTTCTAGAAAACCCGACAACTTAGTGATAAGAAGATTTACCTGCATATATGCAATAATACAAAGGGAACAGCAGTTGTAGTAGGAGATGTCACTCTCAGTTTTGGTAAAAATTGAGTTTTAATATTGAGAGATTGTCTTTATGTACCTTCCATTAGAAGGAACTTAGTTTCCGTTTCTAGATTGGCTAAAGACGGATATTTTATTTATTTTAATAACTCTGTAGTTATTAAAAATAATAAACGGGTTATCTGTTCTGGTACATTAGTAGATGATCATTATATTATTACTCCAATCTCTCCTACACTGCAACTGATTGAAACGAATAATACATCTATATTACCATATAAGAGAAAATTTTCTTCTTTAATGAACCAAACATTTCTTTGGAACTTACGCTTGGGTCATATTAATCTAAAAAGAATAAACAGACTAGTAACAGATGGACTTTTGAGTTCATTGGAAGTGGAAGCACTTCCAGCCTGTGAATCTTACTTAAAAGGCAAAATGACCAAGATGCCCTTTTCAGCCAAAGGCTATAGAGCTAAAAACCGTTGGAGCTAGTTCACTCTGATGCGTGTGGTCCTATGACAATCCGGACTAGAGGTGGTTTTGAGTATTTCATCAGTTTCATTGATGACTACTCAAGGTATGGATACATTTACCTGATGCACCATAAGTATGAATGCTTTGAGAAATTCAAAGAATTCAAGGCGGAGACGGAGAAGCGTCTGGGTAAAAGTATCAAATCACTACGATCCGACCGTGGTGGGGAATACCTCTTTGGAGAGTTTAAGAACTACTTGTCATCAGAGGGGATTACATCCCAGTTAACTGCACCTGGTATTCCGCAGCTGAATGGTGTAGCAGAAAGAAAGAATAGGACTCCTATGGAAATGGTAAGGTCCATGATGAGTTATTCAGGTTTACCCGATTTGTTTTGCGAACTCACTTTAGAGACAGCGGCTTATATTCTGAACTTAGTACCTTCTAAGTCAGTACCTTCTACACCCACAGAATTGTGGACCGGGCGTAAGCCTAGTTTGAAACACATTCGGATTTAGGGGTGTCCAGCACATGTGCTGAAAGGGAACGCGGGTAAGTTGGAACCGAGGACAGAAGTTTGTTTCTTTGTACGGTTTTCCAAGGGAACGAAGAGTGGTATGCTTTATAATCCTAAGGATCATAAGGTCATTGTTAGCACCAATGCCTAATTCTTGGAAGAGGATTATATTATGGATCACAGGCCCAAAAACAATATTATTCTGGAAGAACTGAGAAAAATACCAGTAGAACGGAAGAACAAGTCACTGATATCTCATTACCTCGTCGTAGTGGGAGGATTATAGGGATAAGTACAGATCAAGAACAGGGTGCTGATGCACAGAGTTCTGATTCTGCATAGCGTGTTACTGTTAGTACACAGACACAGGTAGTGCCTCGTCGTAATGGGAGGATTGTTCATCAACTTGACCGGTATATGTTCTTGGGAGAGTTTTTTGACAAGATCCCGAAAAAACTAAATACCGAGCCCTATAACTACAATAAAGCACTTTAAAATAAAAATGTAGATTTTGGCAAAGGGCTATAAATTCAGAGATAGAATTTATGTATTCCAATCAGGTTTGGAAACTTATAAAACCACCCGAAGGGATAAAACCCATTACATGCAAGTGGATCTACAAGAGGAAGAGAGGAGCAGACGGAAATGTTGAAACCTTCAAAGTTAGACTTGTTGCTAAAGGGTTCACTTAGAAAGAAAGGATCGATTATGAGGAAACCTTTTCGCCGATAGTTATGCTTAAATCTATCCGGATTCTCTTATCCATTGCCGCTCATTTCGATTACGAAATCTGACAAATGGACGTCAAGACAGCTTTCCTTAACAGAAATTTTGATGAGTGTATCTATATGATACAACCAGATGGATTCATTGCAGAGGGCCAGGAACACATGTTGTGTAAATTTAAGAGATCCATTTATGGACTTAAGCAGGCATCGAGGTCTTGGAACACTCGGTTTGATCAAGTCATTAAGTCTTATGGTTTTGATCAAAGTCCAGATAAGTCCTGTGTATACAAAAAGTGTGACAGAAGCATGGTGATCTTCCTAGTATTTTATGTAGACGATATCTTGCTCATCGGAAACGATGTGGGGACATTATCTATGGTTAAAGTATAGTTATCTGGGCAGTTCGATATGAAGGATTTGAGAGGAGCCAGTCACATCCTTGAGATCAAGCTTGTGCCAGATCGGAAACAAAAGATGTTGGGCTTATCACAAGCAAAGTATATCGATAATATCCTTACTCGTTTTAGCATGCAAGATTCTAAGAAAATGATTTTTTCCCTTTCAGCCATGGAATCACTCTATCCAATTATCAGTATCCTAAGACACCTGATGAGATAGAGAAGATGAAAACGGTTCCTTATGCTTCGGCAGTAGGAAGCCTCATGTACGCTATGCTTTGTATTAAACCCGACATCTGCTTTGCCGTTGGCATGGTTAGCAGATATCAGTCTAACCCAGGGCAGGAGTATTGGACTGCGGTAAAGAATATAATCAAGTACCTGAAAAGGAC
>JAOTRH010069158.1:0-18014 GCA_034768845.1 Heliamphora exappendiculata | reverse complement strand
TATAGTAAATAAATAAATATATGTAGATATATATAAGTTGTGTATATATTTTATTTTGGTAATAGGATATACATAGTAATTTATTCAGATTTTTTTGTGAATAGTTACATTTGTCAATATGGTATCTAAATATTTTTATTTTTTGTTGCATAGTTATCATTTCACATAATATCAAATCTCATTATCAAATATAATTCGTCATGAACAACAGTGTTATCATTTTCTGTAATAAAATTATCATATCATCATTTGTTTATTTTTCGTATTAAAATTCTCATGACGAAAATTATCATTTTCTCATTCTCATTTTTTATAATAAAATTCTCATTCGTGTAGCACAATCATCATAACATATTAACATATTCTCATTTTGTGTAGTACAATTATCTTATCATACTAACATATTTTCATTTTTGAGTAGTATAATAACATCAAATCTTATTTCATCAACCAAATATCCCCATTGTCATATTGAAAAATTTTAATTTAATAACATATTCTCATTTTATAGTTGTCTTGTGCATTGTCCCCACTTTATTATTCAAGTATTTCGTATGTAAATGCAGTATTCTTATTTTCTATAAATAAATTCTCATTTCGAATAACAACGTTATTATTTTCTGTAATAAGCATTTTCAATCATATATAAACATAAAGTATGAGCACAAAAAATAGAGGCTTTTGATAGTTACATTTTTAACTTTTCATGAAACAAAAAGTCATTCATTATCATGCAACAAATCCACACCAATCATCTATCGAAAACCTAAAAAAATTTATGAACTACAAAAGGATTAATTTATATAATACACTGATTTTCAAATAAGCAAGAATTGCTATTTTCTGAAGTGGTTTCGCTTCAAAGAAAAAATAAAAAATCTCAAAATCTATATAATGAAAGTGGTTTCGGCTGGGCCTATCATACAATATGTTACATTATTTAGGAGCTTGTATTACTATAAATTGAACATTCAAACATAATCAGGTAGCTGAAATTCAAACTGAATATCCTGCCATATAAAATTTATGATTTTTGGGCTGTATTACCATAACCTATTGAAGCAAAAATAAAATAATGAGATATCCTTTCATTTGAATTAAAAAAAGTGAAAAAAACTTCCATAAATAATCTTTACCAGGGGATGTAACGTTTCCATAAAATGTGTCGAGCAATAAATGTTATTAATTTCTATGGAGAATATTTTGAGGGTATAAAAGTCCCCAAAAATATTAAAAGGACCTCATAAGATAACAGTTTATTACATAGAATTTATTTCAAAATAAGTGGCCAAAATAGGACCATAGGCTTATTAATCCTTAATTTTTCAGTCACTCCTTTTGAAATATGTTAAAGTAGAGATAATGCATTCCTTAACAGGTGAGCTTCCAACCATAGAATCTGAGATTTAAATTAATCTTAATCATTATTTTTAAAAAAAGTTAGAGGGGATAAAACACATTTAAAATAAATTAATCTCTCTTATTATATAGATCATATACTTATCAAATGTATTAAAACATTGCAATTGTGATGCCTTATGTTAAAATTTATAAATACTTAAAATTAATTATATGACAATTGATATTTAGCACCAGTTTTATACTAACGTGATTTATACGTGGCAATTATTTTATCAAAGTGGGGATCATGTTAAAAATATTTATAAATACTTATTTTTTTTGTTTATAAATACTTATTCAATCCCTTTCTTTGTTTTATGTTTTTGTTTGAAGTTGAAAAATGTATTTATTTTAACCGAGTCATGAAATAGTTGCCATGCTTTGTTTTATTTCTATTTATTTACCTATGAAGATTTCAAAATACATATCGTACTCGTATTAGATACGTATTGGATATTAGTATTTTTTATGGTACTTCAGAATATGCACCAGGTATATGAAATTGGTACCTACATTGTAGCACCCCGACTGTTCTCATGGCAATAATATTGTCCGTTTTGGACAAAATTCTCACGATTTGTTCTTCCTAAGAGATCATCCATCATTGCATTACTCCAGCCTGAGCACGCTTAACTAAGTTTTGCTAGGATTTTTACCACCTGAAAAAATATCTCGTTGCTATGTAGAGGTCTAAAGTTTTTCCTTTATAATTCAGGAACTCCTTCTCTCTTTTCGATGTGGGATACTAGGATATCACAGTCCCCCCCAGGATTGTATGTCCCCGTGCAGTAGCCTGCCAGCTCCAGTAGCCCGTCAGTTCTTATCGACCTGCCCACTCAGTAACTCGCTCACATAACTCGCGAGACAGTAGAGGCCCACACTCGGAGGTGGGGATAGTTGGCTTTGATACCACTTGTAACACCCCAATCTTTCTCATGACAACGATATTGTCCATTTTGGGCAAAGCCTTCACGATTTTGTTCTTCCCAAGAGGTCACTCATCCTTGCATTACTCCAGTATCAACACGCTTAACTGAGTTATGTTAGGGTCTCTACCACATAAGAAAATGCCTCGTTACTATATAGGGGTTCAAATATTTTTTTTTATAAATTAGTAACTCCATCTCCCTTTCCAATGTGAAATACCAAGATATCACATTCATTTTTCTCTTAGTTTTTACCGTACCCAAGTGATACCTAATAAATTTTCAAACCGCAATCCCCTCGGAATAATACTTAGTTTCATACTAACATGATGATAACTTCATAAAACTTTTTGCTATACTTAGTATACTCTCACAATTATGCCTTCGTTTGTAAGTTATTTCATGTAATGGCATTCAACTCTATTTTGTACCTACTTTTGGTATTAAATGTGATTTGAATGTTGGGTTCTTAATCAACGAAATTATTAAGAAAGTTGTGTATTTTTGTTTTTAATTGGTTAGGTATAATGCATTACTCCAAATATATAAAATGTATTTTTTATCTAAATGTTTTTATAAACATTGAATACCGTTTGATATGTCAAAGCTATTTTCAAATAAAAAGGACAGAATCTGGCCTTGTAAACAAATTCAACACACTTTCTTACGGAGGACAAAACACTTTTTTGATGGAATTTAGATGTAACCCAATCGTACAAGTACTCTTCTTTTTTTTAAAGTCATCTCATATCGACGTTACCCATGTTCTACCAATACCCACACTCATATCTGTACACATGTTCTATAGTTGTTTAATTTTAGGTGTTTGGTTGCTGTTTGTAAATGATATTTTATATGTACTCCATACATGGAGTTTGATAATAAGTATGGCTTTTTTGGTTTGTTTACATTCGCAAGATCATAATGCATTACTCTAAATATATAAAACATATTTTTTTATCTAAATATTTTTATAAACTTCGAATACCGTTTGATATGTTAAAGCTATTTTCAAATAAAAAGGACAGAATCTGGCCTTGTAGACAAATTCGACACACTTTCTTACGGAGGACAAAACACTTTTTTGATGGGATTTAGATGTACCCCAATCGTAGAAGTACTCTACTTTTTTTTAAAAGTTATCTCAAATTGATGTTACCCATGTTCTACCAATTCCCACACTCGTGTTTGTACACGTGCTCTATAGTTGTTTATTTTTAGGTGTTTGGTTGTTGTTTGTAAATGATATTTCATATGTACTTTATACATGATGTTTGATAATAAGTATGGGTTTTTTGGTTTGTTTACGTTCACAAGATCATAAAATTTTAAAAAGAATTGGTCATACATAGGATATTTGTTAAGAGTAATAATCCTTTGAAATATTTTGCAATGTATTTGATTGGAATAGCACAATATGAGAATTAAAAATAGACTAAAATTGAACTTTTAAATGAGAAAAGATGGCGGATCCAAGCAATTGGATTACTAATACTGTAGTTGCATGTATTTGGGATTTTGATGAGAGTTTATTGAATTATATAAGATATGATATGAGCTCATAAATCTATCTTTATATGATATTTAGAGTAATTTTGGTAGACGATATTTATACTAACGTGATTTATACGATGGATGGCACAATAGTATACGTAATGAAATATAGTCACATTAGACTTATACACTAAATATGTATAAGCTTATACTAATTTAAAGCTAGTGTAAAAAATGATAGTTAAGATATATTTTCACACTAAACGATGTATTAAATCAGACAAAATTTTTATTGAATTTTGCTCTAAACGTAGTGTCACACCCCGAACCCCGGGGACCTATGAACCAAACCCAAACCGTCCCTCCTATAGATCATCATCTATGACTTTCATCCAAGATAGAATTGGAAACCCAATTATATAACAATTTTCTTTAAACAACTATATTTTAGTACATATCAAATCTACAACAAAGGTTTGAAATCTCAAAAGTTCATTCACAATCATACCATCTTTAATTACAATCCTCTATTCCGGTTTGTATACAATCATAATGCAAAAAAATATAAACAAATACAAAATCTTCCTTCTAGTCTTTCCCAAAGCATCCATTGCCCTAGTATTATCCCTGGTCTTTAGAACCTGAAATGGCTTGGTAAACATACGTGAGCTAAAACTCGTAGGATATAGATTAACACATAGGTGATGTACGATTTGTGAGGTGTAATGGGTGCAACTGGAGTAAGCATGCACATTTATCCAAATTATTACTTTGTAATATACACACCCACGCACACGAAATTTCTTCCATTTAACCTTTGAATGTAAACATCCGCGGGCTTTCACCGCAGGACCGCAGCCCCTCATTATGCATGAATCTTCATGGGCTTTCACCGTAGGACCGCAGCCTGTATGAATCTTCATGGGCTTTCACCGTAGGACCGCAGCCCCTCATTATGCATGAATCTTCATCAATCTTCACTGGCTTTCACCGTAAGACCACAGCCCCTCATTATGCATGAATCTTCACGGGCTTTCACCGTACGATCGCAGCCCCTCATTATGCAATTTCTCATAATTTACATTGTTACTCCATCATCACCAAGTACCAATAACACAATGTTGATAGCAAAAAGATCACATTATTTGAAACAGGTATACACCCATCATGTACATAGTTATGTATATATCAATTCGCTCTTATTGTAAGAGTAAACTCAACAAATAGGTCCAATACATGCATCCCAACTCAATCTAGATATATCTATAGATGTGCCACAAGCTTAAAGGACCAGGAATTCAATAAAAAGGGCCAATATGAATGAAAATATGTTTTTCCACAATATTCGCCTAAAAACGGGTGAAAAATGATTTTAAAATTTTGACATACCCTCACTATTTTGATCATAACTTTTGATACAAAATGAATTTTTTTGTGAGAGTAGTCTTGTTGAAAAGAGGACTTCTGAGGCTTCAATTTCAGTATAAGAACTATCCAATTCGGAGTACGGATGAGGGAGATATGATCGAACAAAGTTGACCCTACGTAGTCAGTCCGCTCAAGCGGACGTCGGGGGCTCGAGCGCCCAACTCTCTGCCAGTTGACTGCCCGAGTGGATAGGGCTCCGCTCGAGCACGCTGGTGCCCAGAAAACCTCAGATTTGCCCCTGTTTTGATTTTCAGGCCCCAAATCACATAAACACTCATGAATATGCTTCAAATCCCCGTTTTTACCCATAAGCGTTGGTTTCCAAGCATCATAAACTCCTTTTATACAATCAATTTCCAAAAATCATGGAAACCCAACTCATCTCACACATAAACCTGTCAATCCTTCAACTCATGCATGAAATCTATTTTATTTTACTCACATAATCAAAATATCAACTCAAATCAACTCACACATATGAGAGAATCTAGATCCTATCTCGGATTTGCTCAAAACTTGAGATTCCTCGAACTTCTCCCTCATAGGGTTTTGATCTTGAGTGATCTTGGCTCCTTGATGCTCCATCTCCCATCTCCTTGCTCCAAAGCTTGCTCTTCACCCTTGATCTCTCTCCGTCAAGCATAAATCTTCCATTTCCATGGTGGAGGGTTAGGATTTTCACATGGGGTTTGGATTTCCCTCACTCTCTCTCTCTCTCTCTAGGGTGGAAGAAGAAGAGAAGAGGAGAAGAAGAAAATAGTTAGGAGAATGGGTTTCATGTGGGTTTAGCTTAGGTTTGAATATACATATATACACAAACCCTCAAAACATCTCTATAGTTCAAGAATGTTCTAAACCTTTCCCGATAGTCCGCTCGAGCAGTCACCCCTGAAGCAGAATTTTGCGAATTTCTTAAAATTTGACTCAAACCTCCAACTTTGCTCACATTTTTTTATTTTGAATTATCCATTAATTATCCATTAACACAGCCAAAACAATATCATTCACCACTAGGTTTCTCAATTTTACTTTCACATATTGTTAAGTCAACCGTTAACGAGCAAAATTTTATGGCACCCACGCCCAATTTTAGTTCTTCTTTTCTCACTTAATCGAAGATATAAAATCATAAAAATAAATACATATCGGGCATTTACAACTTTCCCCCCTTGGGGAATTTTGTCCCCGAAATTCGTCTCCAGTCACACCTTTCTTTAGTTATTCGATCTACACAACATCTTTCTCAGTCCGTAATCCTGATTGTTCTTTTAAAGCGGTATGACTCAAGGACATTAACACACTTCTAATACCATTAGACTTAACTTCCGAATACCAATATTTCACAAATATTAGAATCATCCTTATCCATCGAATTATACTCAAATCGAGTTTGACCAATCTAAAACAGTTCATCATTTGTCATGACACCAACTCTTATTCGAAATTAATCACTAGGGCAGGAGTCAACCACTTCGTTATTGATTATCATCTCACATCACATACACATACACGCTTATAAAAACTAAACATCTTCAACTATGACATTACACGTTATAGATTTTGCTACCGTTAATATTCTCCCAACTTTGACGAATTATGGCCTAACTCACCATTGAACTCCAACGTATACCGAGAACAACTCATCCAACCCAAATACATATAGCCAAACTCGGGCATTGGTCACTTCGGTTACACACATTACCCCCCAAATCGCCCATACCTTTACAGTTAACTAACTACCATAAACTTAAAACCATATTGCTACTTGCACTACATCACTCTAGCTGTTCAGCCATCGAAACGAAATCAACACTGCCACCTGAACTTCATGAGCCACTAGGACTCAACACACTCTATGAGTTAAAAGTCCCATAAAAACTGAATCACATCCATACACATACCTATTAGCCTTTCAAGTCTACCATTCCTTAGATTAAACAATTTGCAACATCCGCACTTGCATTGCTCCCACTCATCATTAATATTTTATACATTCGCGCCTTCTTTTCAAACGGTTGACCTACTCTTCACACTTTACGACTTCAGAGTAATTCATAGCTCCAAACAAAACATAGACCCAAACTCACAAGAGCATATCAGAAACACATCATATGAATACCTCAGCCATAAGGTTTCAACAAATTTCCTACTTCGCCAAGAGCTAGAGGTACAACCATACCCGCATTACCCAGAACAAGCTGCATACAATGGTTAATGATTCTCAATTAATCAGTGCAAAAGGGTTTTATGCCTCGACACTAACTCCCTCGTCAACAAGGGCAAACATTCATGGTCTACCAACCTGATCTCAAAGGAATCACAACTCTATACACTTACTTTCACACGGTAAGGAAAATAGACTCCACCCAGAAAACCCACGGGAAACTCAATCCTTTAATCACCCGATTCGGTAGTATTCATACCCTAGGACACACTCACGAATCACAACACAATCATTATTCCGCGAAGACGACCATCTTCCCTAAACCACTAGATACCATGACTCAACCTCAACGTACTCCTAGTACCCATTAACACTTGGCCTTCATTGTATCCTGTAAGGCTCACCTTGAGGTCGCCCAATTCATAGCCACATAATTACTGCCAACTCGAATCATAATACTCAGGTCATCTGCTGCACTTAAACTATTAACTTTATAACCTCATTTGCACACATACGAACATCATCAATCCTCGAACCCAATACTACACATTCCAAAGGAATACTTGCTCGTCACCAGTCATATACGAACGTACAATGCCAATATTCCCATCGCGCCAAGACCTCATATTTCATGGTTGCGCTTTACTACCTAACTCCCACTAGGCAAATCTTAGTTATGCCACGGCCTTAAGCCCACAGTCCAATCAACTTAAGTGGAAAGCACACGATACCAAACAAAAGAAAATCAATTCTTGAAATCTTTCATCCAAGGTTATTAATATCCTTCACGACTCTACAAGCGCCTCCCGCACTTCCGCTCCTCAGGTACACATCCCTTGCAGACATCTTAACTCACAATTTCTCACATATCGTCTCAGGCCACCCAAGCCACACGGTATACTACTCAATTTTATTACTCCACACTTCGTTTTCCTTGAGCAAACAACATGTTCTTCTGTGGACCAATAGTCGAATACGAGCAATCTCCAGGTATAACATGCCATCTTAGAACTAGGCCAACCACATCATCGAACCCTCTTACGTTCTTTTTAAACCTCATACCTCCAACACATTTCCGTACACGGTCTCCTAATTATGAGGGTAACAACTAACCATAGTCTGTATTCTCATAGGAAATTCACAGAACTAATATTCGAGAATCTCATCACGTAAATAACTCAATCGCTAAACTTCCTTAGGGATCTCCCTCACTGAGAACTAAAGCCACCGATGCGTCATACAAATCAAACTACATCTCCAAAAATGCCGTCCAAATGCTCGGCTCACAGGGTAAAGCAAGCGGAACCTTCAAGAAATCGCAAGCGAACAAATCCACATTCTTACGACTCTAACGTTTTACCTCTACCAACAATGAACAATCTCATCGGTTGACTAATTATGAAACATCTTTCTTCTTAGGAAAACCATAAACTAATGCTAGGTTCTTTCTCAGCGTCGCTACCTTTTAGGGCAACCATTATACATTCGGCTCAAGAGAAGATTAACCACAAGCCTTGGTAAAGATATCTGTCATCATCGTACAAACGTTATCAACCACCATTTACAATGTGTATATCATTCGTCGTACTAGATCTTGACAGTTCGTTCTCGACTCAAACACACTAACTATTGTTCACTTCTTCACATCCCAATGATACATCACACGCGTCCATCAGAACCTCACTAATTAATCACCAAATACAACGTTACATATACTCGCATCACTGTATGACATCTCTTCATAGGGTCGCGTCATATCACTCAATTCTCAACAGGGAGATAACAGCCAAATGGGTAGGTAAAACCACGCCACAGTCTCAAACTCACAACTCCGGACACTCCTGAAACACAAACATTTAGCCAAAAACACCCGTCTCTTATATCACCACATAAGTACTATTGGCATGTCACTATCCTTCGCCCCTAAGGGTAAGATAACACCATATATATTCACATCACTTAAGCACATCTACTGATGGGTCATGTCATACTAACAAGAAAACAAATAGGCAAAACTATGCTACAACTTTTAGCTCGCAACTCTGGTACATCCATCAAAAATTGTAAAACGTTTAACTAGAAACACTTCTCTCTTCTATCACCATATGCAGAACACTGACACACTGTTGCCCAATCATGAAAGCAATTCCACATCACACAAACAAACGATCTTCGCTCACCAACTTTAAACTCAAGATACCGCCCTATCGCCGGCCCCGTAAGGTTAATGCAATACCATCGCACCCAAACTTTAAATCGGATATAGACCACTGCCATCGTCCTCTTAAGGGACCTCTTCCTATCAATATGTCGTCTTAAAACGACCAAGACAACCACACCAACAACATCTATCATCTTTCTCATAAGCCTCATACACTCACGTTCACATTCTTACCATGTACCAAACATTCCACATAATCTCCTATTCTTGAAAATGAAGACCCAAGTCAGAAAACTCTTTTCCATGAAGCTTCCTAAATGACCTCGAATCTTCGTTCATCACATCACAATCACCATCGATATACATCTCCTCTTACATATTCACACATCACTTAACAACTAACCCATCGATATCATCTTCTTCCATATACCCTTTCTACATACGCTTTTAACTTTGATCAAGAAACACAAATCAGCATCGCACCACAAAGAAAATACAAGGGTCATCAATCCGACCTTCAAAATCACAAAATACCACGGTGGTTACCAATAACACCCCTATGGGTATGGGACATTCCCAACCACATGCCTAAGCATAGACTTTCTGACACACTTTAGGTCGAAGATTATTATGCTCCCGTCCATACCCAATCTCGGGTACACAGCTCATGACACAGCACGGCTCATGACGTACATAATCCTTAACGCGCCCAAAACCACGCCTCATATCCATTCATAGCTAACAACCTCCCAGGGGTTTCAAATAATCTACCATACTTGTCCGTCAAACCACTAGTAGTTCAACACATAACGAACAACTAACTACGATCACCCTCGACTCACATGGATACAATATACTTCGAACAGTCATTAATCATTTCTCAAACTTACGCCCACCATAATTACTAACCACCGGGTCGCACTTTCACAACCTACACCACCATCCAAACCACAACTCACATTAGCCCCCACGGGCATAACTTTTACAACAAGAGCATCACAACACCCCACTAGACCTCCTAGTGCCAAGCTATATGTCACCCAACACCTAACCACATAACACCAACACATATTCACATACCGAGGGAAAGCCCCAGAGCAACGCGATAATCCGGGCAACTAATTTAAATTTTTCATAGAAAGAACGTCGGCCAAATGCTTTTCTATTTTAAACCCCAAAGTACTTGATCGGATGCCATATGGCATGCCACATAACCCCACAACTTAACCCCACAACAAACAGATGCAAGCACACAATTCATGCAGTGTAGTGGTACCTAATCTCATCAAACAAGTCACACTTATAGGCCATCGTTATTCCCACGGTTCCGAGGTATTCGAACCTAGAGCTCTGATACCATTTGTCACGCCCAGAACCTCGGGGACCTATGAACCAAACTCAAACCATCCCTCATATGGATCATCATCTATGACTTTCATCCAAGATAGAATTGGAAGCCCAATTATATAACAATTTTCTTTAAACAACTATGTTTGAGTACATATCAAATCTACAACAAAGGCTTGAAATCTCAAAAGTTCATTTACAATCATACTATCTTTAATTACAATCCTCCATTCCGGTTTGTATACAATCATAATGCGATAAAATGTAAACAAATACAAAATCTTCCTTCTAGTCTTTCCCAAAGCA
Source organism: Heliamphora exappendiculata (assembly GCA_034768845.1). Taxonomy (NCBI): domain Eukaryota; kingdom Viridiplantae; phylum Streptophyta; class Magnoliopsida; order Ericales; family Sarraceniaceae; genus Heliamphora; species Heliamphora exappendiculata. Next base: position 6,787 of record JAOTRH010069158.1, on the reverse strand, counting down.
TCCCTTACCCTGGTATCATCCCTGGTATTCAGAACCTGAAATGATTTGGTAAACATACGTGAGCCGAAGCTCGTAGGATATAGATTAACTCATATGTGATGTACGATTTGTGAGGTGTAATTGGTGCAACTGGAGTAAACATGAACATTTATCCAAATCATTACTTTTTAATATACACACCCACGCACACGAAATCGCTTCCATTTAACCTTTGAATGTCAACCTCCGCAGGCTTTCATCGCAGGACCGCAGTCCCTCACCATGCATGAATCTTCACGGGCTTTCACCGTACGACCGCTACCCCCCATTATGCAATTTCTCATAATTTACATCGTTACTCCATTTTCACCAAGTACCAATAACACAATGTTGATAGCAAGAAAATCACATTATTTGAAACAGGTATACACCCATCATGTATATAGTTATGTATATATCAATCCTCTCTTATTGTAAGAGTAAACTCAACAAATAGGTCCAATACATGTATCCCAACTCAATCTAGATATATCTATAGATGTGCCACAAGCTCAAAGGACCAAGAATTCAATAAAAAAGGGCAAATATGATTGAAAATATGTTTTTCCACAACATTCGGCTAAAAATGGGTGAAAAATGATTTTAAAATTTTGACATAACCTCACTATTTTGATCATAACTTTTGCTACGAAATGATTTTTTTTGTGATAGTAGTCTTGTTGAAAAGAGGACTTCCGGGGCTTCAATTTGCGTACAAGAACTACCCAATTCGGAGTTTGGATGAGGGAGATATGGTCGAACAAAGTCGACCCTGCGTAATTAGTCCGCTCGAGCGGACGTCGGGCGCTCGAACGCCCAACTCTCTACCAGTAGAGCGCCCGAGCGGACAGGGCTCCACTCGAGCACACTGGTGCCCAAAAAACCTCATATTTGCCCCTGTTTTGATTTTCAGGCCCTAAATCACATAAACACTCATGAATATGCTTCAAATTCCTGTTTTTACCCATAAACGTTGGTTTCCAAGCATCATAAACTCTTTTTATACAATCAATTTCCAAAAATCATGGTTTATTATTTCTCAAAACCCCAATTCTCATGGAAACCCAACTCATCTCACACATAAACCTATCAAACCTTCAACTCATGCATCAAATCTATTTTATTTTACTCACATAATCAAAATACCAACTCAAATCAACTCACACATATGAGATAATCTAGATCCTACCTCGAATTTGCTCAAAGCTTGAGATTCCACCGACTTCTCCCTCTTAGGGTTTGGATCTTGAGTGATCTTGGCACCTTAATGCTCCATCTCCCATCTCCTTGCTCCAAAGCTTGTTCTTCACCCTTGATCTCTCTCCGTCAAGCCTCAATCTTTCATTTCCATTGTGGAGGGTTAGGATTTTCACATGGGGTTTAGGTTTCCCTCACTCTCTCCATCTAGGGTGGAAGAAGAAGAGAAGATGAGAAGAAGAAAATAGTTAGGAGAATGGGGCTCACGTGGGTTTAGCTTAGGTTTGAATATACATATATACACAAACTCTCAAAACATCTCTATAGTTCAAGAATGTTCTAAACCTTTTCCGATAGTCCGCTCGAGCGGTGACCCCTGAAGCAGAATTTTGCGAATTTCTTAAAATTCGACTCAAACCTCAAACTTTGCTCACATTTTGTTATTTCGAATTATCCATTAATTATCCATTAACACAGCCAAAACAATATTATTCACCACTAGGTTTCTCAATTTCACTTTCACATATTGTTAAGTCAACCGTTAACGAGTAAAATTTTATGGCATCCACGCCCAATTTTAGTTCTTCTCTTCTCACTTAATCGAAGACATAAAATCATAAAAATAAATACATATCGGGCCGTTATAACTTTCCCCCATTGGGGAATTTCGTCCGCGAAATTCGTCTCCAGTCACACCTTCCTTTAGTCATTCGATCTACGTATCATCTTTCTCAGTCTATAATCCTGATTGTTCTTTTAAAGCGGTATGACTCAAGGACATTAACACACTTCTAATACCATCAGACTTAACTTCCGAACACCAATATTTCAGAAGTATTAGAATCATCCTTATCCATCGAATTATACTCATATCGGGTTTGACCAATCTAAAAAAGTTCATCATTTGTCATGACACCAACTCTTATTCGAAATTAATCACTAGGGCTGGAGTGAACCACTCCGTTATTGATTATCATCTCACATCACATACACATACACGTTCCAAAAACTAAACATCTTCAACTATGACTTTATACGTCATAGGTCTTACTACTGTTAAGATTCTCCTAACTTTGACGAATTATGGCCTAACTCACCATTGAACTCCAACGTATACCGAGAACAACTCCTCCAACCCAAATACATATAGCCAAACTCGGACATTGATAACTTCGATTACACTCATTACCCCCCAAATCGCCATACCTTTACAGTCAACTAACTACCATAAACTTAAAACCATATTACAACTCGCACTACATCACTCTAGCTCTTCAGCCATCGAAACGAAATCAACACTGCCACCTGAACTTCATGAGCCACTAGGACTCAACACACTCTATGAGTTAAAAGTCCCATAAAAACTGAATCACATCCATACACATACCTATTAGCCTTTCAAGTCTACCATTCCTTAGATTAAACAATTTGCAACATCCGCACTTGCATTGCTCCCACTCATCATTAATATTTTATACATTCGCGCCTTCTTTTCAAACGGTTGACCTACTCTTCACACTTTACGACTTCAGAGTAATTCATAGCTCCAAACAAAACATAGACCCAAACTCACAAGAGCATATCAGAAACACATCATATGAATACCTCAGCCACAAGGTTTCAACAAATTTCCTACTTCGCCAAGAGCTAGAGGTACAACCATACCCGCATTACCCAGAACAAGTTGCATACAATGGTTAATGATTCTCAATTAATTAGTGCAAAAGGGTTTTATGCCTCGACACTAACTCCCTCGTCAACAAGGGCAAACATTCATGGTCTACCAACCTGATTTCAAAGGAATCCCAACTCTATACACTTACTTTCACACGGTAAGGAAAATAGACTCCACCTAGAAAACCCACAAGGAACTCAATCCTTCAATCACCCGATTCGGTAGTATTCATACCCTAGGACACACTCACGGATCACAACACAAACATTATTCCGCGAATACGCCCATCTTCCCTAAACTACTAGATACCATGACTCAACCTCAACATACTCCTAGTACCCATTAACACTTGGCCTTCACTGTATCCTGTAAGTCTCACCTTGAGGTCGCCCAATTCATAGCCACATAGTTACTGCCAACTCGAATCATAATACCCAGGTCATCTGCTGCACTTAAACTATTAACTTTATAACCTCATTTGCACACATACGAACATCATCAATCCTCGTACCCAAAACTACACATTTCATAGGAATACTTGCTCGCCACCAGTCATATATGGAGGTACAACGCCAATTTTCCCATCGCGCCAAGACCTCATATTTCATGGTTGAGCTTTACTAACCTAACTCCCACTGGGCAAATCTCAGTTATGCCACGGCCTTAAGCCCACTGTCCAAGCAACTTAAGTGGAAAGCACACGATACCAAACAAAAGAATATCAATTCTTGAAACCTTTCATCCAAGGTTATTAATATCCTCCACGACTCTACAAGCGCCTCATGCACTTCTGCTCCTCAGGTACACATCCCTTATAGACATCTTAACTCACAATTTCTCACCTTTCATCTCAGGCCACCCAAGCCACACGGTATACTACCGAATTTTATTACTCCACACTTCGTTTTCCTTGAGCAAACAACATGTTCTTCTGTGGACCTATAGTCGAATACGAGCAATCTCCAGGCATATCATACTTAAAACATGCCATCTCAGAACAAGGCCATCCACATCATCGAACCCTCCTACGTTCTTTTTAAACCTCATACCTCCAACACATTTTCGAACACGGTCTCCTAATTATGAGGGTAACAACTAAACCACGGTCCTGTATTCTCATAGGAAACTCGCCGAACTAATATTCAAGAATCTCATCACGTAAATAACACAATCGCTAAACTTCCTTAGGGACCTCACTCAATGAGAACTAAAGCCACAGATGCGTCATACAAATCAAACTACATCTCTAAAAACGCCGCCCAAATGCTCGGCTAACGGGGTAAAGCAAACGGAACCTTCAAGAAACCACAAGCGAACAAATTCACATTCTTACGACTCCAACGTTTTACCTCTACCAACAACGAACAATCTCATCAGTTGACTAATTCTGAAACATCTTTCTTCTTAGGAAAACAACGAACTAATGCTAGGTTCTTTCTCAACGTCACTACCTTTTAGGGCAACCATTATACATTCGACTCAAGAGAAGATTAACCACAAGCCTTGGTAAAGACATCTGTCATCATCGTACAAACGTTATCAACCACCATTTACAATGTGTATATCATTCGTCGTACTAGATCTTGACAGTTCGTTGTCGAATCAAGCACACTAACTATTGTTCACTTCTTCACATCCAAACGATACATCGCACGCGTCCATCAGACCCTCACTAATTAGTCACCAAATACAACATCACATATACTCGCATCACTGTATGACATCTCTTCATAGGGCCGCGTCATATCACTCAATTCTCAACAGGGAGGTAACAGCCAAACGGGTAGGTAAAACCACGCCACAGTCTCAAACTCACGACTCCGGTACACTCTCCTGAAACACAAACATTCAGCCAAAAACACCCGTCTCTTATATCACCACATAAGTACTATTGGCACGTCACTATCCCTCACCCCTAAGGGTAAGATAACACCATATATATTCGCATCACTTAAGCACATCTACTGATGGGTCATGTTATACTAACAAGAAAACAAATAGGCAAAACTATGCTATAACTTTAAGCGTGCAACTCCGGTTCATCCATCAAAAATTGTAAAACATTTAACTAGAAACACTTTTCTCTTCTATCACCATACGCAGAACACCAACACACTGTTGCCCAATCATGAAAGCAATTCCACATCACACAAACAAACGATCTTTGGTCACCAACTTTAAACCCAAGACACCACCCTATCGCCTGCCCCATAAGGTTAACGCAATACCATCGCACCCAAACTTTAAACTGGATATAGACCACTGCCATCGTCCTCTTAAGGGACCTTTTCCTATCAATATGTCGTCTTAGAACGACCAAGCCGACCACACCAACAACATCTATCATCTTTCTCATAAGCCTCATACACTCACGTTCACATTCTTACCATGTACCATACATTCCACATAATCTCCTATTCTTGAAAATGACGACCTAAGTCACAAAACTCATTTCCATGAAGCTTCCTAAACGACCTCGAATCTTCGTTCATCACATCACAATCACCATCAATATACATCTCCTCTTACATATTCACACATCACTTAACAACTAACCCATCGATATCATCTTCTTCTATATACCCTTTCCACATACGCTTTTAACTTTTATCAAGAAACAAAAATCATCATCACACCACAAAGAAAATACAAGGGTCATCAATCTGACCTTCAAAATCACAAAATACCACGGTGGTTACCAATAACACCCCTCAGGGTAAGGGGCATTCCCAACCACATGCCTAAGCATAGACTTTCTGACATACTTTAGGCCGGAGATTATTATGCTCCCGTCCACTATGTTCCCGTCCACTGTGCTCCCGTCCATACTTAATCTTGGGTACACGGCTCATGACACAGCACGGCTTATGACGTGCATAATCCTTAATGCGCTTAAAACCACGCCTGATATCCATCCATTCAACCTCCAAGGGGTTTCAAACAATCTACCATACTTGTCCATCAAACCACTAGTAGTTCAATACAACGAACAACTAACTACGGTCACCCTCGACTCACATGGATACAACATACTTCGAACAGTCATTACTCATTTCTCGAACTTACGCCCACCATAATTACTAACCACCGGGTCGCACTTTCCCAACCTACACCACCATCCAAACCACAACTCACATTAGCCCCTGCGGGCATAACTTTTACAACAAGAGCATCACAACACCCCATTAGACCTCCTAGTGCCAAGTTATACATCACCCAACACCTAACCACATCACACCAACACATATTAACATATCGAGGGAAAGCCCCAGAGCAACGCGACAATCCGAGAAACTAATTCAAATTTCTCATAGAAAGAACGTCGGCCAAATGCTTTTCTATTTTGAACTCTAAAGTAGTTGATCGGACGCCAAATGGCATGCCACATCACCCCACAACTTAACCCTCCATGCCCATATAAACACATAACATGCGCAACACAATTCAATCACAAACCGATGCAAACACATAATTCATGCAGTGTAGTGGTACCTAATCTCGTCAAACAAGTCACACTTATAGGTCATCGTTATTCCCACGGCTCCTAGGTATTCGAATCTAGAGCTCTGATACAATTTGTCACACCCCGAATCCCGGGAACCTCTGAACCAAACCCAAACCGTCCCTCCTATGGATCATCATCTATGACTTTCATCCAAGATAGAATTGGAAACCCAATTATATAATAATTTTCTTTAAACAACTATATTTTAGTACATATCAAATCTACAACAAAGGCTTGAAATCTCAAAAGTTCATTTACAATCAAACTATCTTTAACTACAATCCTCCATTCCGGTTTGTATACAATCATATTGAAAAAAAATGTAAACAAATACAAAATCTTCCTTCTAGTCTTTCCCAAAGCATCCCTTGCCCTGGTATCATCCCTGGTCT
>JAOTRH010069137.1:0-18015 GCA_034768845.1 Heliamphora exappendiculata | reverse complement strand
AAGTGGCCATTGAATTCTAGAATTCAATTGGATTCAATACCAGAATTCAATTGCTAATTCAATTGGCCATTCAATTGACAATTGAATTCTGGTGTAACCCCCATGACAGAAATTCTTTATAAGCCAGCCTTTTCTGAAGAGGAGAAGACAGAGAGAAAGAGACAACAAGGCACAGAGGTAAGAGAGAAAAATATACAGGTAGATTACAAGTTCTGTGTGAGAAAAAGAAAGATAGACGAGGTACGTTCGTAGCCGATCCTTGGTGGTGTTCCAACGGTCGGGTTAACTGTTTTATCTTGGGAGGGTGACGCCGGTGGAAAAACCTATAACACCCTCGGTAGGCGGTGAATCATTCTTAAGGAAACTACGCTTGCAGGACTCGGTTTGCATTTTTTGTTAATGTTATTTTCTGTAATTTTGTTTCTTGTAAATTCTATTTATTGTAATTGTTGAAAATTAATAAAGATGTATTTTTTGGACTACCGAGCAGATCTTGTATTGCGTTATATTTCTTCCAACAAATACTCTAAGACGTAAGAAAATATTGTATATAACATGCAATGGTTTTAAAAAAACGATCAAAGTTTCAAAATTACCTTATCAGATTTACGACAAATGTTTAGAGTAACATACAGCATTAACTATCCCTTCATTACGTCATTTTTCTTAGTTTATTGTACAACAAAAACAAAAAACATCATAGCTTCATCTACTGGCCCTTCACAAAAGCATCCATAGCTTTGGTGTCATCTCGCTCTTCGGAACCTAAAATTTGTTTGACTCATATACATGAGCCGAAATTTGTAAGATAAAATTAACTCATATATAATGCATGATTTGTGACGTGTGATGAGTGTAACCGGAATAAATATGCACGTTTATTCAAATCATTACTTTTTAACACACACCAACCCACTCACACGAAATTACTTCCATTTAATTGTTTGCTTTCCATCCATAAATCATTCATTTTATTTTCTCAGATCTCTCAAAATCGTATCATCTCAAATGAACCGGTGTCGGGTACAGTTTATAAAAATTCCTCTCTATTAATCCCAATAGGCTACGCAAAACTATTGAGTAATAGATAGCTCTATAACTCACCACGACACAACACCACATTTCAGGGGCTACTCTGTGGGCTTATGATCCCCATCTTGTGCAAGTTTCTAGTTTTTTACCGCGGACCTGCTAGGCCAACTTAATCCACATCAATCCATACGGTTCATTATTGGTTAAAAATCCGAAAGTCCAACCCACAAATGATTCCTCTCCCAATAATTGCTATTATACACCATTTTGATTCCAAACCCAAATTTTTCATTAAATTTCCAAATCACATATACCACAACATTCATTATATAACTTCTTATATTCACATTATTTTTTCCATATTACCAAGTACCAATAACACAAGGTTGATAGCAAGAAGGTCACATTATTTTAAAAAGGTAACACCCACATGTATACATACATATCAACTTGAAACTCACGTTTAATGTAAAAGAAACCCGACCAATTAGTCCAATACATGTCTCCCAACTTAATCTAGATATATATATAGGTGTGCCATTAGCTCAAGGGACTAGAAATTTAGTAAAATGGGGCAATAAAAATGAGAATAAGTTTTTCTAAAACATTCGGTTAAAAAATAGGTGGAAAATAATTTTGAACTTTTCGCATACCTTCACTATGTTGATCATAACTTTTTTTATAAAAATAATTTTCTTGTGAGAGTAGTCTTGTTGAAAAGAGAACTTTCGGGGCTTCGATTTTAGTATAAAAATGACTAAATTCGAAGTCCGAATGAGAGAGATATAATAAAAAAAAGTTGGCCCTGCGCAGTTAGTTTACTCGAGCGGACGTTGGGCGCTCGAGCAAATAGGGTTCCGCTCGAGCGCATTGGTACCCGAGAGAACCCTAGATTTGCCCATGTTTTGAGCTTCAGACCTCCAAACACATAACCCTTTTTAAAAATGCTTCAAATCTTCCTTTCTAACTCAAAAACACTAGATTCAAGTCTCAAAACTCCTTTTTAATACACCAAATCATCAATTTCATGGGTTATCGCCTTCCAAGAACCTCCATTTTCATGAAAACTAACTCAACCCACACACAAATCCACCAATATGTTAATTTAGCATGCAATGAACTCAATTTTTACTTATATACATAAAATATCAACCCAAATCTATGCAAGACATGTGAGATAATCTAAATTCTACCTTGGATTGGCTCAAAAGCGTGTGATTTCTTCAAATCTCCCTCCTAGGGCTTGGATGTTGGATTTGTTTGCTCTCCCAAAGCTTTATCCTCAATTTCCTTGCTCCAAAACTTGATCTTCACCTTGTTCACCCTTGATCAAGCCTTGATCTTCAAGATTTGAGAATAGAGGGTTAGGGTTTCTTGAGGTGGAGAAGATTCTCCCTCAAGGAGAGGAAATGGAGAGAGAGAGAAAGAAGAGATGAAGAATGACTTTTGAATTTTCTCATGTGACCCACATATGTATATATATTATTTATTTATTTTTTTCAAATGTTCTCCAAGGCTTGTGAACCTTCTAACTGATCCCGATAGTCCACTCGAGCAGACCCCCACCGCTCGAGCAGTGGTTCTTGGACCTAAATCTCAGCAAATTTCTTAAACTGAACTCAAATCTCCAACCTCACTCTTATTATCTCATTCCAATTTTTTTCATAATTATGTTGTTAATATTAACTTTTATTTTGTATCTTAAGAATCAATCCTCAACTCATTAATTCGATCATAAATACATAACTGGAAGTGGAAGACAACAAAATAAACACGTACCGAGTTATCACAACCTCCCCTCCTTAGGAATTTCGTCCCATAAATTTGGTTCTCCTTAAGACTCAAAAAGCTCAGGATAGTTGGACCAGATATTTGACTCTCTCTCCCAAGTCACTTCTTCACACCATGATGTCGCCATAACACCTTTACATAAGATAAGGTCTTAGCTCGTAAAATTTGTTGCCGGGTATCCAGAATCTTCATCAGTTGTTCTTCGTAAGAAACATCGTCTCGTAGGCTCAACTCTAACCAATCTATCACGTGTGAGGGGTCGAGCTCATATTTTCGTAACATTGACACATGAAAAACATCGTGTACAGATAAAAGCCGCGGTGGCAAAGTCAGTCGATACGCTACTTCCCCAATCCGTTCAAGTATTTCAAAAGGTCCTATGAACCGTGGTGACAACTTTCTGTCTTTGCCAAACCTTACCAAGCCTTTCTTCGATGACACCTTTAAAAATACAAAATCCCCTACTTCAAACGATAATGGTCGTCTTCGTCTATCGGCATAACTTTTCTGGCGACTCTGAGCCGTGATCAAACGCTTTCGAATTGTGGCAATCTTCTCGGTTGTTTCCTTAACTAATTTAGGGCCTAATAGTGAGGTTTCTCTAACTTCAGTCCAACACAAAGGAGATCTGCATGGTCTTCCATACAAGGCTTCGTACGAGGCCATCTCAATACTTACTTGGTAACTATTATTGTATAGGAACTCAACTATCGGTAGGTGATCTTCCCACGAACCACCAAAGTCCAACACACAAGCTCGTAACATATTTTCTAAAATTGGAATCGTACGCTCGAACTGACCATCGATTTGAGGGCGAAATGTTGTACTGAAGAGTAAACTGGTTCCCAAAGCTGCCTGTAAACTTTGCCAAAATCGTGAGGTAAACTGGGGGTCCCTATTCGATACTGTCGATATTGGTACACCATGTAATCGCACAATCTCTTAAACATAGAGTCTTCCCAGTTTATCTACCGAGTTAGTTGTGCACATTGGTAGAAAATGTGAAGACTTCGTCAATCGGTCCACAATTACCCATATTGCGTTGTGTCCCTTCGGTGATCTAGGAAGGCCAGAAACAAAATACATTGTCACGTATTTCCATTTTCATTCCGAAACTGGTAATGGTTGAAGCATGCTCGCCGATCACTGATGTTCTTCTTTCACTTGTTGACATATGAGACACTTAGCGATGAATAAAACCACATCCTTTTTCATGCCTTTCCACCAAAATTGTCGTCGAAGATCATGATACATCTTTGTAGTTCCTGGATGCATTGCGAGTCTAGAGTGATGAAAATCTCGTAGCACTTCTTCACAACAAACCTCAGGTACAAATAGTCTTCCAATAAATCTCAAGCCTTGGTTAAGTAGATTAGTCCATCCCTCGATGTTCTCCTTATTGGTGACACGTTCCCCATACGTTTGTGCTTCTTTATTCAGCTATTGGGCCTCCATGACACGGTGTATCAGAATAGGTTGAGAAACTATAGCGGACAAGGTAACACGATCCTCGGTCTCACCAAGATTAAGGTCAAATTTTTCAACCTCTTCCAACATTTTCCATTCCTGTATAGCGATCTGAGCTAAAGATTTCAAGGACTTTCGACTGAGGGCATCTATGACAACGTTCACCTTGCCTGGATGACATGCAAACTAAAATCATAATCGCCTAGATATTCCATCCATCTCCGTTGTCTCAAATTTAAATCTTTATGCGAGAATAGGAATTTGAGACTCTTATGGTCAGAGAAAACTTCAAATTGTTCTTTATAAAGGTAATGCATCCACATCTTTAACGCAAAAATAACTGCTGCTAATTCTAAATCATGTGTTAGGTAGTTCCTTTCTTGCGTTTTTAGTTGCCTTGATCATACGCCACAACCTTGCCCTGCTGCATCAGAACACACCCTAATCCTTCATGAGATGCATCACAATATACTTCATAACCTAGACCTCTCTCAAGTATGATCAGTATTGGCGCACTAGTTAATCGATTCTTTAATTCTCGAAAAGCATCTTCGTAAGCATCACTCCACGTGAATTTAACTCCTTTTCGGGTGAGTCGTGTCAAAGGTGACACTAAACGGGAGAAATTCTTTACAAAACGACGATAATACCCTACAAGGCCTAAGAAACTTCTAATATCAAATATGCTTTGTGGTTTCTTCCATTCACGCACTGCCTCTACTTTAGATGGATTAACAGTTACTCCGTGTTTTAACACAACATGTCCCAAAAATCTTATTTTGGGTAACCAAAATTCACATTTCTCATACTTAGCATAAAGCCTGTGTTCTCTTAAAAGTTAAAGTGCCACACGTAAATGCTCCTCATGAACTTCTCGAGTCGGAGAATAAATCAAAATGTTATCAATAAAAACCACTACAAATTGATTCAAGTAAGGCCGAAAAATTTGATTCATCAAATCCATGAAAGTTACGGGGGCATTCATTAAACCAAAGGGCATCATCAAAAATTCGTAGTGTCCGTAACGAGTACGAAATGCAGTCTTGGGTATATCATCCTTCCGGACCCTTAGTTGATAATAACCCGACCTCAAATCAATCTTCGAAAAACACGCAGAACCCTTCAGTTGGTCAAATAGATCATCAATCCTGGGCATCGAATATTTATTCTTCACCGTAACTTGATTCAACTTTCGATAATCGATACATAATCGCAACGAATCGTTTTTCTTTTTAGCAAACAATGTCGTGCTCCCTATGGTGAGACACTAGGGCAAATGAAGCCCTTGTCCAACAAGTCCTGCAACTGAATCTTCATTTCTCTCAACTCCGCTAGAGCGAAACTATAGAATGGCACCGATATTGGAACAGTCCCTGGGATAAGCTCAATAGAAAATTCGACTTCTCTATGTGGCGGTAGTTCGAACAATTCTTTTGAAAACACATCACTAAACTCGCTCACCACCGATGGAAGCTCTCATCATACGGAATGATCATCCTTAGTCAAAAGGGTGGATAGAATCATATGCACATTAGTTAAATGATTCACGCCACCGGGCCGAGATGTCATCTTATCCCCACATAAAAGAAAGAATCTCCTTCTGAAAGAATGATTCACGCCACCGAGCGCGCTGGTACCCGAGAGAATTTCAAATTTGCCCCTGTTTTGAGCTTTAGACCTCCAAACACATAACCCTTTTTAAACATGCTTTAAATCTTTATTTCTAACTTAAAAACATTAGATTCAAGTCTCAAAACTCCTTTTTAATACAACAAATCATTAATTTCATGGGTAATCACCCCCCAAGAACCTCCATTTTCATGAAAACTAACTCAACTCACATACAAATCTACCAATATATCAATTTAGCATGCAATGAACTCAATTTTTACTCATATACACAAAATATCAACCCAAATCTATGCAAGACCTGTGAGATAATCTAAATCCTACCTTGGATTGGCTCAAAAGCGTGTGATTTCTTCAAATCTCCCTCATAAGGCTTAAATGTTGGATTTGTTTGCTCTTTCAAAGCTTTGTCCTCAATTTCATTGTTTGAAAACTTGATCTTCACCTTGCTCACCCTTGATCTTCAAGATTTGAGAATAGAGGGTTAGGATTTCTTGAGGTGGAGAATATTCTCCCTCAAGGAGAGGAAACGAAGAGAGAGAAAGAAGAGATTAAGAATGGCTTTTAGGTTTTCTCACGTGACCCACATATGCATATATATTATTTATTTATTTTTCTCAAATGTTCTTCAAAGCTCGCGAGCCTTCTAACTGATCCCGATAGTCCGCTCGAGCGGACCCCCATCGCTCGAGCGGTGGTTCCTGAACCCGAATCGCAGCAAATTTCTTAAACTAAACTCAAATCTCCAACCTCACTCTTATTATCTCGTTCTAAATTTTTTTATAATTATGATGTTAATATTAATTTTTATTTTATATTTTAAAAATTATTCCTCAACTCATTAATTCGATCACAAACACATAACTGGAAGTGGAAGACAACAAAATAAACATGTACCGGGTTATCACAAGTAAGATGTTTAAAAAATATCTTATGAAGGAAAAGAGAAAAATAAAAAAATGAATTATTTAGAATAATATATTGGTTATTTTTATTTTTATGGTTATTTTGATAATTTTTAATTTTTATTAAAATATATAATATGCTCTAATTTTTCTGCTCTTAAAAACTTATTAAGGATGATTTTTGATATTGTTTTTATTTTTTATTAAGAGGGTTAAATTTTTTAATTGAGAATATTTTTTTTATAATTACAGAGTTAGATTGTTTGGCACGTAAATAAATTATACATTTCTATAAATAAGATACGTATTATATTTTTATAAACAAAAAAAAAATCAATAAACATCTTGAATAAGTTTAAAAGCCGAATAGGTGAGAGCAAATTATTTATTTAAATAAAAAATAAAATGCCTATTCACACCTAAATAAGCTTAAGGCCTATTTTGGGATAGCTTTTAAATTATTATTTTTAATAAAAAAAATTGTTGGGGGTGAAAGAACACCATTTTTGTGTATAAAAAAATATACACACACCATTTTTGTTTTAAGTTTCATCTCTTTCATAAGATACGAAAATGAAATAACTAGATTTTTTAGACCTATTTAGTAAAAATCTTATTACTTGTTTACAAAGATTATATTTAAATTCTAAATTATTTAACTTTAAAGGATTACAATACCTTTATTTTTTTAAAATGCTGAAAGAATAGCTTAAAAACAAAAATGATGGTATATTAAATATTTTAATATGAATTGTAAAATTAAAAACTATTTTAAAATATTCTTAAAAGTCAAAAAGTTATTTAATTCCAAACAATCTTTTTTTCTTTAAAAAAAAAAGTGAAAAAGTAAACAACTTAACTTCTAAAGCATTCCAAACGAGCCTTACAAAAGACTCCTGTATTTATGATAGTTAAAAACGTCAATGGCAGCCTCATATTTTTCCAAGGATTGAGCTTCTCAGTTTTGAACTTTGCCATAAAAGTTTTATTGAAAAGATATTTAATATAAACAATTAAATTAATTGAATATTGATAACCACAATATGTTATAATATTTATTTAGATGAAAAATATAAATTTTTTAATAGACTGTCTATTTTAATTAAGATAAATATTTTTAAATAATTAATATCGTTAGTAATGTCTATTGAGAAAACAAATTAAATTGTTTGATAAAATAAATTCCCAAAATAATTTTGAAATGAATAGTTCGATTATAGAAGCTTCTCTGAAGTTTATGTTTTAAACTTTATACCATAAAGTTACTTCTTATGTATTCACCTCAAAATTATTTATGTAAAATAAGTTAATAAGTTAAATTTTATGTTATTTATTTTTGTTTTTAACAAATTTTTTTCATTTTTTAATAAAAAGATTTTATTTTTCCAATCTATTTCATCTAGACGACTTAAAAAATTAAAATTTTTTAGTCAAAATGTGAAAAATAAAAAAATAAAAAAATTACAAAATTTAGCCTAGGACCAATAATAAATTATAAATAATAAAATAGCCGTTTACCAATAATAAAGTAAAGTGGTATTAATAGATAATAATAAAAATAAAATAGCAGTTTTATTGTATTGTAAGAGTTTAATTGGCAATTAATTTAAAAATTAATTTTTTTAAGTTAAAAAATTAAATTGAATTCAAATTATAATTTGAATTTTAAATTAATTTTTTTAAAATTAATTATTTAGATAAAGAACTAATTTTTTTATTTTTTATTTAAAATAAATAAATTTATTTTTTTATATATTTAACATTAATAATTATATGTAATAGTAATAATATATAAATAATAAAAAAGTAATATTATTATATTTTAAAATTAATAAAAAAATTAAATAAAATATTTTAAGAATTTATATTTTGATCTGAAATTTTTTTTTTAAAACTATTTTAGTAACAGAACCCTACTTAACGCAAAATGAAAGAAATGAAGTAACAGACAGAGGAGAGCAGAGAGAGAGAGAGAGAGAAAAGAGACTGAAAAAACACCACCATTTTTACGATCTATTTCCTTCTCGCATCCTCAATTTCCAATAAGATCACGGACTAACCCTTGTCGATCATTCTCCAGATCCCCAATTTTCTCTATCTCTATCCATAGTTTTATATAGGTTACGGTTATGGCGTGCATAAAGGGGGTGAACAGATCGGCGTCGGTGGCGTTCGCGCCGGACGCGCCCTACCTGGTGGCGGGGACGATGGCGGGGGCGGTGGATCTTTCGTTTAGTTCGTCCGCGAATCTTGAGATCTTCAAGCTCGACTTCCAGTCGGACGATCGTGAGCTCCCTGTGGTTGGCGAGTCCACGAGTTCGGAGCGGTTCAACAGGTTGTCATGGGGGAAGAATCCGTCGGCCTCCGAGGAGTTCTCTCTCGGTCTCATCGCGGGTGGTCTAGTCGATGGCAACATTGGGATTTGGAATCCTTTAGCTCTGATCCGGTATTTATCTTGCTGTACTTGTGTTGCGATTCAAATCATGTAGTTCGATTTGAAATTCAAATGTTTAAAATAGTGAATCGATTGAATTGGATCTTTTATAATGACTAACAGGACTGAATCCAAATCCGAATATGCGAGTAAAGGCTAGTACCTTTTTTAAATTGACACGTTTGCACTGTTTTTGAGCTTTTCGAGAAGTGGGCAAGACTACGCATTAAGGCCTGAATGTGGTGAAAACTAGGCAAGGTTAAAACGTTTTAACGTCTTAAGCTTAGACCATCTTAAGCTTAGACCATCAACTTGGAATATAACATTAACAAATGAAATATATTATATATTATAGTTAAGGAGAACACCAATTGGTGTCTCACTAAATTGAAGTTGGGTAGATTTTTCAGTTGGCTAAAGTACCTGTAATTGCTGAATTTATTACTGTCTTTATACATGTACTATTATTTTATTTTATTAATGTTAACGATATATTTGAATATTCAAATTTTTATTCAATGCGGGTGTTTGGCATTGTTGAAACTAATAGCTTATAAATTGTAACTTATAGTAGAAGTTGTGAGTGTTTGGTAAATATGTTAGCTTAGAACTGAAATAAAAGAAAAAATAGTTTTAGTTTGTAGCAGGAGTTGAGTATTTGAAAAAAATTGTAAATTATTGTTAAAATTAGTAGCAGAAAGCCAAAAGCTGGCTCAAGAAGTTTTGCCAAATACACTCAATAACTACTTCATTTAAGTTTTAAAATATAAAATAGCTGCACGCACAATGCCACCCTTCTAGTTACGAAGTAAAATAATACAATTATTAGAACAAAAAATCATGTAGTATGTTTACAAGAAATTAAGTAGGCAGTTTGAAAAAGTTAAGGAAATAGGAAATAGTATAAAATTAATTAAATTGGAAAAGATATATATAGAAATATTGTAGGAATAATAGTTGCTAAACACTTTAAATATCATTGCGCTAACAATTATGAGTAACCAAGAGAGAATAATGCTAATTTAAACACGTAGTTGGAGAAAATATAATTTATGTGATTAGTGCCTATTGCCTATGCAACCTAAGTAGGTTTGATGAACATAAATCTAAATTGATTATTTCTTATTAGAGAAACAAACCGTTTAATATGTAAATATTGCAAGGTTATCCCTAGATGGAGTTCAACATTACAATATAGATTAATATGCTAGACATATACATTAAAGTGCAACTTGAAACCAAAAGTGATATTAGCAACCCATGAATTAGATGGTGGAATTTTAAATGTGAGGAATTATAGATGTTTAAGAATAAAATGTTTGAAAATAACGTGGGATTTGGAAGGTAAAACTGTAATAGGTGGAATACAACGAGTTATCAAAAAAAGTGAAATATGATCACAGAATGCATTAAAATGAGAAGGAAAAATGTCCACTAACGAAATTTAGTAATGAAATGAGGAGGTACAAAGCATTGTAAAACTAAAAAGGAGTTAAGTGACAAAAAGATAAAAATAAAGAAAATCTTGGCATATGTTAATGAGAACAAGTGGTTAGAAGGACAATTAGAGATGTTAAGTTGGAGGTTCACGATGATTTCATATTAGACTTGATTGTAAATATGGAGAATCCAATAAATACAAATTTGTTAAATTGAGAGAAAGAAAAAACAAGAGACTTTAAATTAGGTCAAGTGCATAAAAAGTGGGGATGCGTTAGTGAAGGATTAAGGAGACTAAGGAACAATTGAAAGGTTATTATTTTGAAATACTGTTAGATTAAAAATTTTAGAAAACTTTGTAGGAGAGAAAATCAGAGAATACAAGTTCAACTATAGAATAAAAATATTAGAGGTCTAAATTGTATTGAAGAGGATGAAGTCAAATATGGTCTCAGGTTTATATGGTCTCCCCTAGGTGTGGAAATTCTTAGGTGAGGTGGGGGTTGCTTGGTTGATAAGGTTATTGTATAATGATTAGGAAAATGCTAGAAAGGTGAAGAAAAACATTTTACGACCTATAAAAAAATAAAAAGATATTTAAAATTGCAATAACTATTGAGGTGTGGAATTAAAAAGTCATATAGTGAGATTGTAGGATGGGACAAATTGTTTGAGACGCTTGAAAATGGTAGAAACCGTCTTAAATAATCAGTTTGGATTTATGCCTGGTGAATGTTGGTAATAAAAAGAGATTGAAAATTGCAACAACTTTAGATATGTGGAGTTATAAGTCATAGAACAAAATTAAGCGGAAGAATAATTGAGCATCACTTGAAAATGGTATCAACAATGTTAAATAATCAATTTAAATTTATGTCTAGTGAATGTTGGTAATAAAGAGATATCCAAAATTACAAGGATTGGAGAAGCAATATACTCATGGAGTAGACTAATAGATAAGTATGACAAGAATAAGAGAAATCTTCATATTGTTTGTATAGATTTGAAAAAGACTATTATATGTTGTTTAATAATATAATATGGTGGCTGTGGAGAAACATGAGTGACACATTGGTTTTTAATGTGATTAAGAACATAAATCATGAAATTATAACTACAATTTAAGCCCCTGCAAGGGACAATCGAATTTTCAATTATTAGGATTATATTTTTGAGCTTTTATTTTTTATTTTTGCCTTAGTTATGGATGAATTGACTAGACATATTTAAGAGGATGTTTCATAGAGAATGTTGTTTGTCCATGAGATTGTCTTGGTGAATGAAACCAAAAGAGTTAGTTAATGCTAAATTTGAAATTTGGAGAGAAACATTGGAATCAATATGTTTCGATATGAGAATAAAATTGAATATTTGGATTGTAAATTTGTAGCAATAAAAGTAGAAATAGTGAAGAGTGAAGATTGAACGCCATGAGAAAAGAAAACAATTTCACTATCAAGGTTCGATTATTAATATGTATGGAGAGATTAAGGGTGATAAATCCATAGAATTAAAGAAGCTTGGCTCAAATACTTTTGGCATATTATGCAAGGGATGGGTATCTGCAAATTTGATAGATTTTTTTATTATAAAACTATTATTATGACATCAATGCTATATGGGATAGAGCGTTAGACAACGAAAAAACAAGCAATGCATAAATAAAATCAATATAGTTTAGATAAAGATGTTAGTAGGAACTTGTGGTAAGATTAGAAGATAGAACGATGGCTAAAAACATCGGTGAAATGTTAGAGGCAACATTAATTGGAGATGAGTTTGAGAAAGGGTATACCAAGTTGGTTCAGTTGCATACCACAAAACCCAGTAGCCAATAGATGCTACGATTTAGGAAGAGTGATAGTTTACTTTTAATAAACATGTTATTGGAAGGGGAATGCCTAAATTAACGTGGTATGATGTGGTAAAAAGAGGTATGCATGTATTAAATTTAATGGAACATATAGCCCTTGTGAAAATAGAATGGAGAAAAAAGAATTCATGTAGCTAACCTCAAATGATTGAGACAAAATGCTTAGTTTTGGTTTGTTAAGTGAAAAACATTTAGAAAATTAGATGTTTAATGAAACTTATAACCATATGATATCCTTTTTGAGATGTGAAAATGCATAGGGTGAGAAGGGGATTTCTTGATTAACAAAAAGTCAATAAGAGCATGATAACTAGAAACATCTGTAACAAGCGGAGGAAAAGTATTTTAGTACTTGTCTATAAAAACAAAAGAGATTACAAAATTGCCAAAACTATAGAGGTTCTAAGTTGATAAGTCATACACTGAAATTGTGGAAGAGAGTATTTCAGAATTGCTTAAGAGTTGCAACATTAGTTCTTAGGATGTTCTCAGGACATGGTGCAGTCTTATGACATTCCTTCTATGCCTTACATTAGCGAACTTTTTTTATTTCCACAGCCAGGGAGAAGCACTTTTCAAATGTTATGCTCCCTCTTCCTCGGTTTGGTGGGTTGCAGTAGGGGCTTGGTCCTTTCAAAAGAAGATTGGTGATTGCTGGGACTCTTATACAGTGGTCGGTATATTGAGTTTTGTGTTGGCCAAAAGCTAAAATTGCTAAAGGAGGATTTGAAGAGGTGGAATATGAAGGATCTTGGGTGTTCAAAAGTGAAAAAAGGTAGGGTCCTGGTAGATATCCGTCCGATTGGTGAGGCAGGACCAGTTAGAGTGCTTACTAGCGAGGAGAAAGACACCATGATAAGAGCGAAGGCTGAGTTTGAGAGAATTGCAAAGATGGAGAAGATTAGCCGGAGAGAAATCGAGGAATCTTTAGTTGAGTAATGGAGAGCAAAACACTCGGTTCTTTCATAGGACGGCTAATGCTCATTGGAGGAACAATTTTAGCGACTGAGTTAGAGTAGGAGAGCTCATGAGGAAGAGGAGGAGATTCATCGAGTAGTGAATTTGAAGGTCATTTTACGGAGATGGGAGGGAGGAGGCCTAAACTTGATGGAATGGAGTTCACTTCAATTTCAAGAGAATATGCTACGGTAAGAGAGGAGCTTATCTGAGGAAGAGGTTGTCGGTTTTTTAAAATCATTGAATGAGGATTTGGCTTTAGGTTCGGACATGATGACATTGGTATTTTTCAGTATTCTTGAGTAGTGGTCATAACTAGAGGTGATGGGGATGATACATCACTTGTGGGAGCATAAAGAGTTTGAGAGGAGCTTGATTGCTTCTTTTGTTGCTTTAATTTCAAAAAAGGGTGGTGCCGAGCATATCAAAGTTTTTAGATCCATAGTTTGCTCGGAGGATGTTATAAGTTGTTAAGAAAAGTCTTAGTTAGCAGGCTAAAGGGTGTTATGAGAGAGTTTGTTTCAGAGTCTCATAATGCATTAGTAGTAGGAAGGCAAATATTGGATGCGGTTTTGATGGCCAATGCAAGTGTTGATGTGAGACTGAGGTGGAGTATTCAAGAGGATGGGGTGCAAGGATGTGTGCTTTCCATCCTCCTATCTGGGTTTGCTATTGGGGTCATTTTTTAAGGTTAAGGTGATGTGGGAGATATTTTAGAAGAGATTTTTTAAGGTTACAGTAATGTTTTTAAGGTTAAGGTTTTGGGGGGGGGGGGACTCTTGTCAAAAGTACTTTGGCCAACTAACTTGCCTACTTATTTTATGTATTTGTTTGTTATTTTGGCTCAGGTGGTGACGAAGTTAGCAAAGTTGCTAAGAGATTTTTCATGGGGATCTTTGAGAGAAGAGTCCAGGTGTCACTTGATTGAGTGGGAAAAAGTGTGCTCCCTCATTAGAGAAAGGGGCTTGGGAATTAGAAGACTAGGATTTTTTAATCAAGTGTTGTTGGGTAAGTGATTGTGGAGGTTTGCTTGTTAGAGGGGCAGGTAGTGGAGGTATATTGGGGTGGGGGTACTAGACCTCACTTGAGGCTCACTCATTTAGGGGTGGGTCTTTGGAAAGGTATTAGGACAGGGTGAGATATATTGTGTGGGCTTTCTTGAAGTATGGTGGTGGGGGGATAGGAGGTGGTGGGTCAAGTTATGGTCTCATGTTTGGTGTGTGGGGAGAAGTCATAGATAACTTTTCCAGTTATTTATTGGCTCGCAATGGATCAAAATGGGTTAATAGCAGATTACCTTAAGCGGGATGGGATTAAGTGGTGTGTAATATTTTGCAGCTTAGGCATATATAGGATTGAGAGATGGAGGACATGTAGCTCTTTTGGAGATATTAAACGGGTTGCCATGTTCTGGGACAGAAGAGGATAAGTTGAGATGCATTTTGGTCTCCTTGGGGCCCTTCAAGATGTAGTTTTTTACCAGACTTTTTGTGGGTCTAAAGATACTTCTTTTCCTCATAGAGCTAATTTGGAGACTAGGGCTCCATCCAAAATTACCTTCTTTATTTGGTGTGGGGTGCGGAACAAAATTCTTACAGTTGATAATTTGATCCAAAAGAGGTTAGTGATACTGAATTGGAGTTGTTTATGCAAAAAGGATGGGGAGTTTGTAGATCATCTCTTTTGACTATTTGGCTGGTTAGGAGCTTTGGAGTTCGGTCATTTCTTTGTTTTGGTTTGGTTTGGGTGTTCCCTTGGAGTGTGGTGGAGTTCCTTCATTGGTGGCTAGCAGATAAGTTTGGGAAAAGGCAGAGGAAGATTGGGTGATGATTTTGTTGTGCTTGTGTGGGTCACTTGGTGGGTGAGTACTCGACTAATCATCTTCGAAGACATCAAGAGCCCCTTACTCAAGTTTAGGAGCACTTTAGTTAATCTTCTGTATACTTAGAGTTGGAGTGTAATCCTTCTCTTAACTAATTTTAGATTTTGTGGAGGTTTCTGATAAACTACAGAAGTGTATGGGGCCTTTTTTGTTGGTGACCATTTTTGTATAGGAGTGACGTGACATTCCATTTATGCCTCAATTATAATAATAAAAAAGTACTGGAAGAAAAGAGAGATCTTGAAATAAATTTAGATATTTAAAAAAAAATTTATAATATGGTACCTAGATATATAATATGGTGGTTTTACTAAAAAAAAGTGGGGATAAAGAAGTAGATTAATGCGATAGATGACATCAATGATGGGAATGGAATATAAGTATAATTGAATCACGTGCCGGGGGAATAATTGAATTTCAAATCATTATAAGATCGTGTGTAGGGTCAGCCTTAAGTTCCTTGTCTATTTGCCCTAGTTATGGATAAATAGAGAACCATTCATATAGACACTCAAAACTATATGTTGTTTCCTGATGAAACATTTCTTTTTTATACTTATTTTCCTCTAGACATGTACAATGGTCTAATAGTGATTCTCAACCCAAGTGTTTATTATTCAGTGACTTAATGTACTCAATTGTTTATTTATTTACCTAACTTGCTTAAATATTTAATTGGTTTTGTTTAATTACTTAATTTGCTTGATTGTATAATTGTTTTAGCTGCTTTTAACTCTTAAATTGCTTGATTTGAAAAAACTGTAGATGCGTAGTTGTAATATTACATCTTATATATCTATACAATATGCCAGTGGCTGGTACATAACATTTAAACAAGCCTTCTCATACTCATATAAAAACTATACCATATTCATAGTCATCACATTAACAATCTCATCGTGAATTGAAATTATTTTTCCTGAAATGCGAATTTAATCAAATCGTGAATCGTAAATAGTCAGTTATAATTTCTCAAATACATAAAAGATATATTTCAACAATTGGATATTATGATGTATTCTTAATTTGAAACCTTTCTACATAAATAAATGAAAAACTGTTTTGAATTATGTGCACATCGGGTAATCAGTTGACACTTGTTTATATGGCAAGATGTGGGTCTGAACGTTGCCGTGATCACTGTTCTTACCTTACATTATTTAATATTTATTATGCTATAATTTGTGACAATCTATAGATGCATGTATTTTGGATCATTAAAATAGAGGAAATCCAAGACTCATTGTACAAGAAGTTAAAAAAATTTAACATCCAATCACCAAAGTGAAATAAAGTTAGAGCAATATGCATTCATATTTAATTTATAAAGTTAAATTGATTGCTTGGTGTATCAAACCAAATCACGCACTACGTATATGAATCTTACGATGCTGATGCAATTCATATCATCATTCATCCCGATATGAATTGATTTCTGGGTGTCTCAAATCGAATTGGGTGTCAGGTATCGTAAATTCGTACAATTCTGATACCAAAGGCAATATTTGTAACATGCATCTTGTCTGATGTAGCCCACACCTCACTCCTATGCCCCAGGAGACCCTAGTGTCTTCTCTCGCCTTATACATGATGCATTGAGTTCCATGAACTGCTGGGTTAAAAACTGAATCATTTGTAATGTGATATTGCAGCTAAGACATATTTGGGTTGTGTAATTGGAATCTGATTCTTGATAAAAAAAAATTCCAAATCCACTCAACCGCTCTCTTGTCCAATTGGTGATTTCATATTTTCATGGAGAAGTTAATCTGTAGTTTTTCTATTTGGCTATTCCATTAAGTGCTGATTTATGTATTATTATTCGTTACTTTTCAGCTCTGAGGCAAGTGAAAATGCTCTTTTGTCACAGCTTTCAAGGCATCGAGGGCCTGTAAGTTTGACTGTTATGCATTTTGTGTTTGCTGCTTCATTTCTCAGGTGTTTGATGATAGAATGACTTGGTTGTATCTCTTTTTCAGGTTCGTGCTTTGGAATTTAATGCTTTGTCACCTAATCACCTTGCTTCTGGCGCCGATGAAGGTGAAATCTGTATATGGGATATATCAAAGCCGGCAGAACCTACTCATTTTCCTCCTCTCAAGGTATGCAGCCGTGTTCTGGCATGTATTGCAATTTGCACACGAAGTTGCATTCTTGTTTTCGAGAATATTTACAAAATAGATTTGTACAAAGTAAAATTTGAAGCACGAACACTTTAAGACGTGGCGTGTCTTGCATTTTTTGAAAATCAACATGTCAGCATGTATGTGTTTTGTCCTTGTCTGTGTGTCCATGTCCATGCTGATAACTTTGCTCACTAGCTTTTATCATAATTCAAGCTATGGTAAGATATTAACAAAGAAATGACTGGCATCAAGTTTTAAGTGACCAATATACATGTGCTCATACACTATTTATAATGTGAACCGGATTCACTTTGACTCTTTGAGGCTCTCTCAGTTTAGGAGGTAATAACATGAGGATGCTTTGGTTTGGATGGGTGGTGTTTGGTAACTTGAGGGATTCTGGGCAAGGTTCTAAATCGCGGTATCGGCCTGCGTAACGGTCGCGGTCGCGTGTAACGGATATCGGGCGTATCGGTCAA
>JAOTRH010069115.1:0-18016 GCA_034768845.1 Heliamphora exappendiculata | reverse complement strand
CGGGTCACTCTACATAATTTTAATTGGTATTAAAGCTAAATTATCTCTCTGTCGGCTTCACCGCTAGAGATAGATCCGTTTGTATCCATGAACTTGAAGTTAGATCGTGAGGGTACTTCCACCACTAGGCCTCCCTACTTTGATGGTAATAACTACTCGTAATGGAAAGCTATGATGAAGGCCCGTGGAATTTAGGATTTGGAGATCCATCCTTTACGGATATGAATCTCCCGCCATTGAAGATCCCACGACTAAAACTGTTAGGTTGAAAATTGATATTGAGTATATTCAGGTTAATAATGAGTGTTCTGACTACAATTACAAAGTCTTTGGTGCTATTCACAATGCTCTAAGTCCTTGTGAATTTAGTCGTATCTCTCAATGTGAAACTGCTAAGGAAGCGTGGGATATCCTACAAGTCACTCACGAGGGAACGCAAACTGTTAAGACCTATAAGCTCCAAATGTTGACTACTAGATTTGAGAAATTAAGAATGACTGAAAACAAATCATTCGACCAATTCTATTGTAAGCTAAGTGAAATTGTTAATTCCTTATTTGGTTTAGGAGAACCTCTATCGCCCTCCAAAATCGTTCGTAAAATTCTTAGATCCCTGCCTGAGAGGTTTAGACCTAAAATCACAGCCATTGAAAAGAGTCATGATATTGACTCATTGAAAGTCAAAGAACTCGTAAGCAAGCTTCAAACATATAAGATCAATCATCTGTCTAGCAAGAAAACCTCATCCAGCTCGAGTAAGGGAATAGCGCTTAAATCCATCCTTGTTAACAACTTTGAGAGCAATGATGATGAGGATGAGTTAGATGAAGAATAAGTTGCCATGCTTGCTAAAAAAATTCAAAAAATTTGTGAGGTTCAAAAGGGAAAACAACTCTAACTAATCTTCATCTCTCTAAGTTTTCCTTTTCTAATTACTTCTAGTGGAAGTGATAAGCATGAAACTACTCAAAATTTCAAAAGACCTCAAGGAATCTAATGCCATGAATCTCATAGGAATGGCCATATTCAAGCTGAGTGTGCCAATACCCAGAAAAATAAAGAGAGAAAGGGTTTCACTGTTACTTGGAATGATGACAGTGAAGAAGAAGAGACGAAACAAAGTGGTCCCGAAGATAAGACTAAAAAATCTAATATTGTCATTCTGGTTGCTACCTTAGATTCCTTAGAACCACCTGAGACCTCCATTGACCCAAAACTCTCAAGTGAGAGTGCTGTGACTAATGAATCTTTGAACTTTGAGTCTTTGAGTGAGACAAGTGATAAAGAAGAGAGTAATGAGGAAGATGAAATTGAGTCCATTCATGAAACTTATGATGAGCTTGTTAAAGAGTGTTCAAAACTCAAGAAAGAGAAATAAAAGGTCAAGTCCAAATTTAAATATTTAGAAAAGGAAATGAATTTTCTTAAGAGTGAGCTGAGTGAAAAGAACATAGAAATCAACAACCTCAAGTCCACTAAGGCAAACCTAGCTGACAAGTTTGCTAGTATTGAGAAAGAGAGACTTGTGTATCTTAGAGAGTTCACTAACGCCAGGACTAGGATTTCTAACATTGAAAAAGACCTTTGTGAAACTAGCTCGATGATGAAAAAGAGTGAAGCAGCTACTCGGATCACTGAGTTGCCCTCCTCTTTTTGAGATAAGAGTGGTCTCAGTTATCTAGATCCCTATTCGTTGAAACTGAATATCTCTAGTAATCCCAAGAAGGTTGTGTTCGTCAGTGCTTCTAGTTCTCTCCCTTCTCCTATCATTCAGAGTGAAAATGTCAAAGATATTAATCATGATCAAAAGAAAAAGAGCGTTCCCACCTGTCACCACTGTGGTGCCCAAGGTCGCATAAGACCGAATTGCTACCGTCTAAAAAGAGAGATTGCCAAGAAAAGTTCTAAAGGTCAACCTACCATTGGAAGACCTATTCGCCAAACTCAAACTAGACGTGTAGGTAAAGAGTATAATGTTCTTGAGCACCTAAGTGACATAGCTAATCCTCCTATTTTGTCTTTGAGATCAACAAGTTATCATTCGCTATGGGGAGCTCTTTCAAGACTCCTCTTAGAATGAATTATGATTAGGTTAGGAACTTAAACCACTGTTCTCCACGTCATAACATGAACCTAGGTGAGAAGTTGAAGCACATTAAAAACTCCTCTGACCAATCTCATAGACAATCCTAAAAAAGAAAAGTAAATGTTTGTCTTGTTGTTCACATTGCTTTAAAAATGCATAATACTTTTTTGTGGTATTTGGATAGTAGATGTTATCGTTATATGACAGGGAACAAATTTTTATTTGCCACTTTTGAAGAATACTCTAAAGGAAATGTCACGTTTGGTAATTGGAACAAAGGAAAGATTACAGGAAAATAGGTGATCAAGTACCCCAGCATTCCAAAGCTAGAAGATGTGCTCTACGTTGAGGGCCTAAAGGGAAATATCCTGAGTATAGGTCAATTCTATGACAACTCACATCATATTTAGTTTATGCAAAATGATTGCTCCATAATTGATTTTTCTGGCATCTGCATTGTTAAAAGTGTTAGGTCATCCGATAACTGTTATTGCATCATACCTAAACCTGAACTTCTTTGCAACAGGATCTTGCTCGATGAAATGGAGAAGTGGCACAAAAATTGGGATACATTAATTTTGTGGATCTGTCCAAAATCACTAGAAGAAAACTCATACAGGGGGTCCCAAACTGGCCCGTGGAAAAGGTTGTATTTGTGGTGACTATTTAAAAGGAAAACAAATTAAATGCACACACAGAAAGACTAATCTTATTGCCACCACCAGACCCATTGAGCTCTTCCACATGGACTTGATGAGTCCCTCTAGAACTGAAAGCCTTGAGAGTAAGAAATACATTCTTGTCATTGTAGATAACTACTCGCGTTTCACCTGGGTCGGGTTCTTGAAGAAAAAATTCGACACTTTTAGGTATTTCAAAATCACGTGTCAAAAGGTTCATAATGAAAAAGATTATCCCATAACCCGTTTTAGAAGTGACCATGTTAGGGAGTTTGAAAACTCGGAGGCAGAAAAATTCTGTGATGAGAGAGGAATCAAGCACGAATTCTCTACTCCACGGACTCCTCAACAAAACGGGGCCGTGGAAAGAAAAAATAGACCTCTTCAGGAAATGGCCAAAGTTTTGCTTCATGCAAAGAGAGTTCCTAAGAATTTTTGCGCCGAGACAATTAATATTACCTGCTATACCATTAATAGAGTTTATCTGAGGCCTGAAACTTTTCATACTCCTTACGAAATCTGGAATGAAAAAAAGCCCAATGTAATATACTTTAGAGTGTTTGGTAGCAAATGTCACATCTTTAGGGATAGTAAGTCTTTGGAAAAATTTAATTCTATGAGTGACGAGAGAATCTTTCTAGGATACTCCACAAATAGTAGAGCCTATCGTGTGTACAATCTGAAAATTTCAACTTTTATGGAGTCAGCAAATGCTGTAGTGGATGACACTACAGTGAATAAGATAAACTCCTCTCTTAATGAAGAAATCTGGCATATGTTTGAGGGGGAGAGTTTAAAATCTCATGATGAGTCCAACGCTGATTCTTGGTGTAGAGAACCTGAGGCAAACCTTGTGGGCAGTGAAAAGTCCAATGTTAGTGAACCAACTTCTCAAGATGAGGGATTACCCACACCCACCAAAGAACCCTCTACTAGGGTCAAGTTGAATCATCTCATAGATCTTGTCATTGGAAACCCTAGGGATGGCATGTTAACTAGGAGAAAAGCTCACATTGAAAATGAAATCACTTATGTCTGCTACACTTTCCTAGTTGAACCTAAGAGGATCGAAGAAGTTCTTGGCGATAAGAATTGGATCATTTCTATGCAAGAAGAGCTTTAACAATTTGACAGAAATGAAGTGTGGTACCTTGTACCTCGGCCTAGTCACAATAATGTTATTAGAACAAAGTGAATTTTCAAAAATAAACGTGATGAACATAGGGTTGTGGTTAGAAACAATGCTAGGTTCGTTGCTCAAAGGTATTTACAAATTGAAGGAATTGGCTTCGATGAAACTTTTGCTCTGGTAACTCGCTTGGAGTCCATTCATCTTCTCTTTATCGTAACTTGTTACCTTCACTTCAAACTCTATCAAATGAACGTTAAGAGTGCCTTCCTTAATGGTGATATCAAAGAGAAAATCTATGTGGAGCAATCAACAGGGTTTAAAAATTCTCATAATTCTCGACATGTGTATAGGCTCATAAAGGCGTTATACAGGCTTAAGCAAGCCCCTCAAGCTTGGTATAAAAGGCTCACTAACCATCTCTTGACCTCTGGCTTCGTTCGAGGGAGAGACGATCGTACTCTCTTCTTCAAGAAGGTTGAGGATGATTTGCTCATTACTCAAATCTATGTCGATGACATTGTCTTTGGTTCCACCTCTGATTATCTCTCTCACTATTTCGATGCCGAAATGAGTCATGAGTTTCAGATGAGTCTTGTTGGGAAACTAAGTCACTTCTTGGGGTTCCATGTGAAATAATTGAAAAATAGAATTTTTATATCCCAATTTGTATATTCTCATGACTTGGTTAAAAAGTTTGGCTTTGAATTTGCCAAGGAAGCCCGCACTCCTTTGAGCACTAGCATTAAACTCGGCAAAAACTTGGATGGAAAGGATGTTGACCCTACCTTGTATCGCAGTATGATAGGTGGTAGTCTCATGTATCTCACTGCAAGTCGTACTAACCTATCCTTTAGTGTTGGAGTTTGTGCTCGCTTTCAGGCTTGTCCTAAAGAGTTCCATCTCGCCGCCATCAAGTGAATCATTCAGTATGTTAAAGGGACTCTCAGTCTTGGTCTATGGTATTCTCATGATACCAACACAGATCTTGCTGCCTTTTCTGATGTCTATTGGGCAAGAAATGTACACGACCGCAAAAGCACTTCTGGTGGGTGCTTCTACTTGGGTAACTGCTTGGTTGCTTGGCATAGCAAGAAGCAAAGCTGTGTCTCTTCGTCTACTATCAAGGCACCAAGGCAGAGTATATTGCAACAGGTAGCAGCTGCACTCAGTTGTTATGGATGAGACAGATGCTTCAGGATTATGACTTCACTCAAAATCTTGAATTGCATAAAGTGATCCTGAAGAGGCTTTTCGGACTGCTGGAACTGAAAGAAGCCTTTCATGACATCATATAGGTAGGAGAGATCATTAGTGGAGGAATAGATCAATTCTAATAAAGACCAAATCTCTCGTACAGTATCAGTATTGGCCACCAAAACCTGAACGGAAAGATCCATCAAGTTGAGTAACTAACCAAATATCCGAGCATCATCCCGGGTCCAAGTCCGAAAGGTCGCTGAAGTCTATGATGGAGGGTCATCAAACATGTAGAAATCGAGCTCCATGCCTTGAAGCGACTTAAGAACATTTTTCTTCCAAAAAGCATAACCATTGACACCATCAAGTTTTCGATCAACCAACCGTGTGGATGACGAGAACACCTCTGTGGTACGCTGTCGTCCAACTTCAACCCTTCACTCGCAGATCACAAAATTCTCTAACATCCTTGATCACCAACAAGGGAACCAAAAATACCATGAAATGCATATCTCAATCCACACGAAGGTACAATAAAGAACTACACCAGACCCTCACAGCATCATTGAACCAGCAGACATCACTGTGAGGGAAAGAGAAACTGGCCGAACTGGGGAGAGACCTGTCGGAGGTCTAGGAGTGAGCAACAAGGCTCGGAAGAAGCCTACAGAGGCTGGCGAGGCCCTAGAGTGGGTCGACTATGGTCGTCGGAAGCCCTAGAAGGGCTTATGGTGGTTGACGTCACCCCTAGAGGGGCTGACGAAGATCGGCAACCTCCCTGGTCGCGCCGACTGTGGACGACGTCACCCCTAGAGGGGCTAACTAGGGTCAACGAAGCCTCTTGAAGGACCGACGAGGGTCGGCGATGCTTGCTAGAGAACCGACGAGGTTCGACGAGGGTTTTTGGGAGACCAACGAGGGTCAGCGTAGGCTCTTGGAGAGCCGATGGTGGTCTACAAGACCTTCGAGAGAGCCTACGGTGGTCGGCGAGGTTGTCTGACGGTCGGGTTCTTGTGGTTGGCGGCTAGGGTTAGGGTTTTGCTACTGGGGGTAGCTACGATTTTGTTGTGGTTAGGGTTTCATGACTCTGATACTATGTTAGAATAGGAGAGACTAGGAGGGAGAGAGAGAGAGAGAGAGAGAGAGAGAGAGAGAGAGAGAGAGAGAGAGAAATACGAAAAAAAGACATTTTATCACTCATGAGGCTTGTGAGACATACACACGAATTTATTAAGCAATAAGAGACTACAGCAGATACTGTGAGCATCCCCACATGGTATTATTAATATTTAATATATTAATACTTAATATATATTAACAGAAAGACCTATTAGACAAATTAAAACTAGACATGTAAATGAAGCGTATGATGTCCTTGAGCACCTAAATTTTACTATCAAAGAAATTGAAACCAAACTTTCCAATTTTGAAAAGAAACAAAGAATTTTGATGTATAAACAAGACCCACACTTGTGGTGTACTTTTTCAGAAGAAGCCATAAATTTTACCATTAAAGAAATTGAAACCAAACTTTCCAATTTTATTCGAGAAGACATTTTTAATCTTGAACCTACGGCTTCAAGAAATTAGAGAATTTTCCTTTGAAAACTATGGAATTTTCAACCCGATATCCAAGGATCTTATTTTATCACTCATGAGGCTTGTGACCGACATCTCACCATTGGCAAAATTAGTTTTCTTGGTACTCATTTCATCAAAGCTTATCATAATTCTATCTCAAATGAAGAATTTATTTGGCTTTTTGAAAATGAATTCTTATCAGAATTTGTTTTTCACATCGCAAATAGTTCCAAGGATTTCTTCAATGTATCATTGAAGTTGGGATTCAAATCCAAAAGATCAAAAAGAATCAGTCCATTTTGGAAGGAGTCTGTAGCATCCCACTAGAATGGAGCACATAAGATTCCATCCATCTATTCATTTAATCAAGTTTTTACCAGGATCATTCAGGCAAATGATGAAATATTGTCAGTACCTAGATGCCATTCACGTCTTACAAAATCCTCACAAGCCATTATGCGTTGATGAAGATTTAGTTGGTAAAATTAGAGCATTTGCTCTACAAAAAATAAAGAATTTACTCAAAATTAATACAGAGATGGTTCATTCGCCATTTAACCATATTATGGCAATAGAAAGGATTATCATCCAATATGATCAACTTGATATAACAAATTTACAATCTTTGTACAAGACAATTCTACATAATAAAGTGCCTCAACAGTTCTTATTGCGATGATGTTCTACGCAGTCTCCAAGAAGAAGAAAAATCACATGAATACCCCAGCTATGAAACTCTTGAAGATACTCTAAATGATAATAGACTGCATAACATTGACAGCGTGATGGATTGACAACATAGTGGAATAATAAATCAACTCATCTGAAAAATCGAATTAAATTATTGATTACCAATAGTAAAAGAAGAACAAAGCCAAGAATAGTGTACCTATCATCAAAGATTTCCATTCAATAGTCTCCAGACAGCATTATCACTTGTCAAATTAAATCAAAACACTTCGTCAAAAGCAAAAATCGTCATTCGAAATAATTCTAAGGAAAACGACTAAATGTTTTCGGTGGATTTCAAGTCTAATTCCATCCCAATTAATTTTTCATTTCTATATTAAGGAATCCTTCACTCTTGTTGAAGGCAGAATTTTCTGAACAGTCAAGTCTTTGAGAGTTTTCATAGTTTTAAGAGTTTTTTTTCAGTGTTTTAATAGAGTTTGATTGTAATAGTTTTCTTATAATCTTAAGCAAGATTGAGTGTGAGTGTTTCTATTTTCAAGTGTGTTTCAAATTTCAAGTTGTACAAAAATTTGAAGTGTGATCAATTGAGCTGTTGTAATACTACCAACCGTCTATAAATACTTTAATGTTTCAATACAAATGTTTATTTAGTTATCCATGTCCACGTTTGTTTTGCATATTTTTTAATTTCTTACTTTCACTCATTATCACTTTTAGTTGCTAATTCCCTAGGCGTTTATGGTATTAAAACCATCTGAGTAGCTGTAGAAGTGATAAATAGTCGAATCCATTCGAACAGTGTTCTTAATCTGCATGCGTGACACTCAAGTCACAGAAACTCGTAAGCCGTTAAGTCTAGAGGTGACTATTTTGAGCTTAGACAAAGAATAGAACACAATGGGATCTGTGTTTTGAAATTTTTTTGCAAATAAAGCATTAGCATGCATCATCATATTGTCTTAATTTGAGAATTTGATAACTTAATTTTTCATCAAGATTCCATTCATTAAGAGTGGATCCTGAGTAAGCATACAGTTGTATCAAATGATTTTTCTTTTATTTAATGGTCAATTGATGTAGGTCTTGTATAATAATTGCATATAAGAGGTTTGATAGATGTCATAGTTTGTACAGTAGAAGGTGAAATATTATGAGTGATATAATGTCATTAATTTAGTACCATCTTCTTCTTGGAACATATGTATGAATTTTTATTTCGTATGAAATGTATTTTTATTGTGGGGATTTAATTGATTTAATCTCCTAATGATTTTTTCGAGATTGATTTAAAGATTAGTTTCAATCCTAGTGGTTTGTTCGCCTAAAGTTTGGAGGTATATATTTGTGAATTTTTTTTGTTCAAATATAGGTTTTATGAGATCCAGACTCGTTTTAATTTTTGTAAATAAATATTTATATGATAAATATTTAAATATGTGGTATTGCATTGTACATATGTAATTAATATATATGTGTAGCCAGGAGACCCGGTAAAATTTTTACACATGTTGGAACCGCCCTTGTGCACGGGGGTTTAAAAAGTTTTATTCGAAAACTTATGCAAGAATGGGTGCTCAGTTCTCTCGATTTAATACCCGAAAACGTTATGAGTTGTCCCGTTCTTTCATATGATGTTCCTGAAAAGGTGTGCAAATATTTGTGATAATAAGCGCTAAGCCAATATGATGTGATTGAATTATATAACTAGATGATTAATTTGGTTATGATGGAAGGTTATGAATTGAATTATGAGAATTCGGTAAATGGTTATCCTATGAAAATTTCGGCACCTTTTTGGGTTTAGGAGTATGGATATAGAATTACTATAGAATTACTAATTGCTTAATAAACATGTTTAGGTAAGCTGTTAGAATCTTATTAAGTCTCGACTCACATTGTTTGTATAATCGTTTTTCAGATGCCAATAATGAATCCATGACATGAAAAATGATAGCACGTGTTGGATGTTGTCACTCCCTCAACTCCGAGGCACATGACCCAACCCCAAAAAATCCCAAAAGCACCAGAAGTTTTCATAAAAAGAGTTTTATGGCTCAAGACACCGTGAAATCTCGTTTAATAAACTATTTATAGGAATGAGCCAAACCCCACAAGAAAAGATTTCGTGAACCCAAAAGCGGTGAAAAAGTGCTCCAGTAGGCAGACAGCTCGATCGATCTCAGGACCGCTCGATTGATCTTCAACAAGCTGCAACAATCGAGAGCAGTTTATAACCGCTCGATAGACCGATCAATTAGTCCATCGAGCGATCAAACACTTGACCCTTTTTTAAAACATGTTTTCTAATACCAACTTCCCACACTTCAGCAACACCTTCAAACAAGCCTTCCCAAGGAATCGACATACAAAACCACCAAAAGAAAGATAAAGATAACATTTTCACTCATCTACAAACGTTAAAACCCAATGATTTCATACATAGAATATAGCATAAAAAGATGATAAACCCAACACAATGCCCGATAACCTCACATACATACAGTTCATGAGTACGTATAGCCTTAAGGCTTTACAAACCGTTATCGACTAACCAAAGCATCAAATCATTGTACCAAAAGAATTACATCTACAAAATATACATTTCTGAAACAATCTTTTTATAAGTATGTAATTATATCGCAAAAACTTCAAAAACGGTCTTTGAGACCCAACTTCTCGTTCTACTACATTCTTTCCATTGTCACCTGAAATATTTTAAATAACATGAGCTGAGACTTGTAGAAAATAGATTAAATATGAATATATGCATAACATGTGAAGATGATTATGCGAATGCACAGCAAGTTTAAACCCAAACCAAATCCACATTTCTAGTAAGTTCTCATCCACATAATCGATTTTCGTTTCTTTACCCAAAACCAACACACGCATTAATTAACTCATTAGTCCCATCAACACAAACCCAACATGGTTACTATGACTTCCCATTTTGATCTATTTCCTTTCATTTTCCATAAGACAGCCATTATCAAGGTTTTTTCCAAAATTTCTCATTTATCGTTTACATCATATGATTTACCAATCCGATTTCATTCATTGATTTAATTAAGTACCAAAGTCGGATGACGCCTATAGACCAAAGCATATTTTTCACCACCGACCCACGCGAGACCCAATGAATAAATACCCATTCTATAACTCAACACGAAAAGCACACAGTTTCGATTTCTCTCAATAACATCGATGGGTGGACCGCCCAAGAGCACGCTTTTACGGGGATAAACCCGAAGGAAGGGCCTACCTTACATTGCGCAAGTTTCTAGTATTTCACCGATGAGCAACTCATGCCACCCAAACTTAACTATCTAATCCATTCATACGGTACCTTAATTAAGTCGTTCATATTAAATCAACCCGAGTCTAACCGTCAATCCAGTTTCTCTTGCCAAACCCAACACTATTAAAGTTTCCATTATCAACAATTCAAATATTATTATAATTCTTATATCTGAATCAACATAGTGGGATACAATTAATTCCCAAATCTCACGACTTTGCACACATCCAACAATTCATAAAATCCATTTACAAATTCTCAACACACGCATACACACCTCTTACCCATTTCCAAAATTCACGAAATTAACTTATCAACGAGGTAATACAAGTCCCAATTTGACAAAAATTCAATCAATTTCACCATTCGGATCTAACAACCCAAAACCCCCAAAATCTCTATGATTTTGATAACCGCCAAATCTTAACTTTTCAAAATACATGTTTAAAATTTCCACAAGATATTACCAAGATCAAAACACCACATGCTATCCAAAATCACAAGATTTAACATGTTCTAACTTCAAGTCGCAGTGAAAACCGAAAGCGTAAGAACAAGTCTAATCAATCTGTAAAGAAGTGAAAAGATATCCAATTTTCTTGTCTTGACCAGCCATTCACATTATTCAAAAATAGTAGATAATTCTTGCAAATTTGAATTTTGAGATATCTCCCTCTCATAATGTCTTAATTGTCTCAAAAAGCTCTCTTTATCCAACTATGTAAAGTCTTCAGAGTAAAATTTATCAACAAGCTTGCAAATATCATCAATTATGAAAGATTTGCACTTATCTCTAGGATCTAATGCACAACTAAGAGTTAATAGCTCCACTGTATTTTCACTATACCTGTTCAACTCCTGCAACTGAGAATCTATCGTAGCATTAAAAATATCTATTCTGTAATGATGCTCTACTGTGATTCCATCTTGTTGATGGCGAGCCCAACCACGTCTTACAACATAATGAGTACTCATATTTGGGATTTTTATGTTATGTTTAGTTCAACAGGATTTCACCTTCGGAAAAAGATTATCCCATCCATCATCTCTCGCCTGTTGAATAAGTACTTTTGTTGTTGAGACAAGGTATAAGGCATTTTGCATATCTTGAGACTTCCGGTACAAAACTTGAAAGAGTGTATCTGTGATCTCCATGATAGCTTTCATAAGGTGCAAAATGAATATAAATTCAAAAGATATTATAGAGCCAATAGCTGAATCTGCATCTCCACGTTGAGAGGATTCTAACCACGAAGGATATAACTTAAACCAAGAACTTTGAATGCGCGGGGATGAGATAATGGTCCCGATTTTGGATACTCTGAAAGTATACATTGATATGGACCAGCTCTAATGTAAGCACGTCTAATTTCATCACGTTGGTCAACAGGATGGTCCCATATTTGTCGCCGCAATCCTGGATTACGTTCTAAACAACTTGTTTCAATATCTTGAGGTTTAATCCTTTGAGATTTTGAAGCGTGACTTTCGGAAATTGATGTTTCTTCATTAGAAATAGGTGTTGATACATTATTTTCAGAATTCTCAACAGTTTTTCTCTTGAAGTATGAATCAATTTTGAATGTCTTTCCCATCTACATTAATGAAAAAAAATCAGCAATGGAAAAGCTAATGTTCAGCAATCAGCAATGGAGCTTAATATCAACTAGGGAAAAAAATCAGCAATGGAAAATTTAATGTTCAGCAATCAGCAATGGAGTGCCGATCAAAAAAAAAAAATTCACAATGGAGCTTAATATCAATTAGGCAAAAAAATTCAGCAGTAGAAAATCTAATGTTCAGCAATCAGCAATGCAGTGCAGATCAAAAAACATCAGCGAAATGTAGCTTAATATCAATTAGGGAAAAAAATTCAGCAATGAAAAATCTAATGTTCAGCAATTAGCAATGGAGCTTAATATCAATTAGGGAAAAAAATCAGCAATTGAGAAAAATCAGCAACAGTTTTTATCCAACGATTCCAACCCGCTGAATCTAGAATCCCTAATATCAATTAGGGAAAAGAATCTAATGTTCAGCAATCAAATTAATCTAGAATCTAATGTCCAGCAATCAAAAATCTAATGTTCAGCAATCAAAAAATCTAGAATCCCTAATATCAACAATCAAGTTAATCCCTTTATGAGGGTTTATTTAACAGAGACCACAAGGAGAGAGAGGAGGGAGGAGCTATTACCCGTAACCCAGCAAATCAACAATGGAGCTTCAGCGGCAGTTCAGCTAATGCTGGTTCCTGGTTCCTGGTTCAGTTGTTTCACTCGTTCAGTCGTTTAGGTTGCGTCGTTGGCCCGTTGCGAAATGGAGAGAAAGAGGCAGAAAGAACCGTTCAGTTGAATGGAGAGAGAGAGGGAGAGAGAGAGAGAGAGAGTTGCGAAATGTAGAGAAAGCGGCATAGAGAGAGAGTCGTTTGTTTGAGAGAGAGAGAGAGAGAGAGAGAGATTAACGCCGTGCTTTACAAATTACAGGCTTACGAGTTACAGCTATTAGCACTGTTTGGTTGTTTATTAATTTATTTATTTATTAATAAATAAGTTAAATTTTATTTAAATAAAATTATTTGAGTGATTTATAATTTTTTATTTATTTATATATAAGTTAATTTATTTAATTTATAAGTCAAATTATTTATTTATTTAACTATTTAAACAAATTTATTTATTTATTTATTTATTTTTTTATTTTTAATTTATTTAATTATTTAAATAATTTAATTTATTTTCTAACTTATAAGATAATAAATAAATAAGTACTCATTAGGCTATTTCCTATTTGAGTGTAACACCTGCTTTATGGTAGCTAGTCTGTTGGATTAAAATTTTTGTTTTTATTTGGGTTTTTCTCGAAATTTTTTTTAATAAAATTAAAGTATTGGAATTTTTTTTTTTAATATTTAACACCCTTTTAATTGAATCATTATCAATTACTTGCCATAAATTTTTAATAACATTTACTTGAGCATTTAATAATTTTGAAGGTATTTGGATATGATTATTACTGCAATAAATTTGATAATATTAGGGGAAAAGGCGGACATAAAATTTAATCATTAATAAAAATTGTTTATAATGTTCATTAATTGTCTTAATTTTCATAATTGTAGGATGGTTATGATGTAAAATAATACAACTAAATTTATTACGAGAGACCAAAGTCTCATTTGGAACTGTTTTTCAAAAATAATTTTCAGAGAATTATGTTTTGAAGATTTTAAAACTTCGTTTGGAAGTAATTTTTGAAAAAGTATGTTTAAAAAAACTAAAAAAACTAAGTTAAAAATTAAAATTTTTTTGAAAACAAGAAAATGACGTTTTCAAATTTTTTGATTTGTTTTTCTTCATACATCACCCAAACACAGAGAAGATTTTTTCGCCATCGTCGTCGTTCAAAGTTGTCGTCATCGCCGTTCGAATTCGTCATCGCCGTCGCCGTCGTGAGCTTTCTTCGCCGTCGAAGGTATCGTCGTCATCACGATCTTTCTTTGCCGTTCGAAGTCGTTATTTACGTCGTCAGCTAGGGTTTCAAGTTTCGTCGCTGCTGTCGTCGAGCATCCACTTTCGTTGCCGGCCTGTCATCGTCGCAAGACATTTTTCTGACAAAATCAAACACAGATCGTCATTGTCAAATGAGTCTGATACTCGCCGAGCTACCACCATCGCCGCCATCGTCGCAAATAGATTTTTTGGTACTCGCCGGCCGCGGCGCAAACTCTGAGTTTGGGTGTCGCCGTCGTTAGGGTTAGGGTTAGGGTTTGAGTTTGGGTTTAGATTTTTAAAAATAGTATACTAAATGCATTTTTTTTCAAAATATTAAAAAATAATTTTTAAATTCATTTTTCAAAAACAATCTTCAAATTACAATTTTAGAATACACAATCAAGCGGACCCCAAATATTCCTAATCAATAAGTTGTTTGTTGATTTGAAATTCATTTTCCATGTCTGCTATCTGGATATCACTTTGGTTGATAATCTGTGAAGGTTTTGAAGTGCCTTCACCGCACATGCAAAAGATCTAAATAATTTTGCTTTTTACTAATTGATTTTAATATACTGCGGTTGTCAATAGTATCTCGCATAAACTTAAAATGATCACTTTTAGACTTAACGGTTTACGAGTTTCTGTGGCATGAGCGTCATGCAAGTAGATTAAAACCGTACTGTTCGAGTGGATTCGACTATTTATCATTTTTACAGCTACTCAAATTGCTCTATTACCATAAACGCCCAAAGAATTAGCACTTGAAATTAAAAATGAGTGAAAATATGAAATTAAAATAAATGCAAAACAAACATGGATATGAATAACTAAATAAACATTTGCATTGAAATATTGAAGTACTTACACACTGTTTATAGTATTAAAATAACTAAATTGATCACACTTTAGACTTTTGTACAAGTTGAAATCTGAAACACACCTAGAAATATTACAAAAACACTCGCACTCAATCTTACATAAGATTATAAGAAAACTCTTACAGTCAAATTCTATTACAACACTCTCAAAGCCTTTAACTCTCTAAAAAAACTCTGCCTTCAACAAAGATAAAGAATCCCCTTAATATGGAAATAAAAAATTTATTGGAATGGAATTGAACTTGAAATCCATAGAAAGTATCCTCGTTTTTTTCTTTTAGAATGATTTTTATTTTTGAAAATTGTGCTAAATATTTGACAATTGATGATTGAAAAGTTAATGAAATGATGAATGAATGACAAAAGTGAATGAAATTACTACAAAAGGAAAGTAGAAAAAGGAAAATAGAATTTATTATTTTAAAATATTCCTTTTAATAGCAATTTTTGGTGTCACGACCCATTTTTATATATGGCGTCTGTGACCGGCCAGTGAGTCAAAATCTACCAAAAATCTATTTCTTTATTTATTTTTTATTTATTTTTTTAATTTTTGTCGATTGAATTTTTTCTTTCTTTTAAACAAATTCATTCAAGTCATTCCAGTGTTAAAACAAAAGTAACATATTCCTTAAAAGAAATCATTCCATTAACATTTTCAATAATTCATTTCAAAATTTTCAGAACTTCTAACAGTGTATTCAACATTTAAATACTATAATTAGATATAGGAATTAAAATGCAATACATCAATTGAAATAAACTTTAAAATTTCTTTCTTGGCTACTATTTTCTTCATTCCGTCATACGTCACCTAAAATGTTTCAACGTTCATTAGTACAGTTAGTATGAATTCAACGATATATGAACTCTTAATTATTACACAGTATTAGAATGATATATACATTAAATGGTTAGCTAGAATTTAGTAATGAGCGATCCCACATTTTATACAGTGGACATGATCATTTCTTATAACCACCTGGCCGTGGAAATCCCCCTTATTACTTTGACTCGCTGGTACGCTTATCGTCCCCCAGCGGCCAGGATGTCGTTTAACTCCTCATTCTTTCATGCATCATTTTCGTTCATTTTCATTTTTTATCATTTTCATCATTCATTTTTATTTTCATCATTCATTTTTATTTTCATCATTCATTTTTATTTTCATCATTCATTTTCATTCTTCAATAATGTAACATATCAGGCATCCACATGAAATAAAAACTAGTTCGGATATCAGACACTTACTTGGTCTAGCAAAAACTTGATTCAATTTATTTAGAAAACTCCAAATCTAGAACAAATAAAGTAAATATTAGTTTTAAAAAAGTTAACGTTTCTTACTTTATATTTCTAATTTGACTTGAATCTAACTAAAACTCATAATATTTAATTTATTCTATTTTTTCTAACTTTCTGAACTTTAGCTTTATTTTATTATTTAATTTAATCATCATCTCTTTTTAGAAATCAAAATCATAATTTTTATATTAAAAGGTGATTAAATATCAAAACCATGAGAAAATAATTGTTTTTAGAAAAATTCTTTTTTTTTTTATCTATTCTACTTTTTTTTATATAAAAGTCTAAATTATTAAAATCACCCAAATATACCCAAAAATCTAATTATTTTATTTCACAAAACTAGTTAAAACATAGCACGTAAAAATATTAATTTTGGCTTTATAAAATATTCTATTATTATAACATATAAAATTGTATACACGCTTTTTATTAAAATTTTTTATCTTTTTAAAATATTCATTTTGTATTAAATAATATGATGATCCTTAAAGTAATTAATTTTTATCTATTAGTAAAATAACATAACTTGGTTATTGTTACTATTTCAAATTCTTTATTTAAAACATTTAACCTTAAAAATCTCATTTATAATATTTTAATATACTTTTTATTTTAACTAATTTAAACTCATATAAATTTATTTAAAACATTTAACCTTAAAAATCTCATTTACAATATTTTAATGTACTTTTTATTTTAACTAATTTAAACTCATATAAATTTGAATAAGAATTTATAGTTTGAGTTTTTATCCTTATTTAAAACCATGGAGAAACATTTGCTTTATATTAATTAAAATATTTAAGCTTAATATTTTTAAAATTTATTTTACATATAATATTAAACTTTTCTATTTACTATATCTATTTATCTATTTTTTTTAAAAAAATTAAATTATATAAAATAAAACACAATAAAATAATTAATTTAAACCAAAATCAAACAGTACCTAAGCTAACCAAAACGACAACAACGTGGTGGTGGTGGGTGGTGACCGTGAACAGTAGTCATTGGTGGCAGTGGGTGGTGACCGTGAACAGTGGTGGCGGTGGCAGTGGGTGGTGACCGTGAACAGTGGTGGCGGTGCGCGACAACAACGTGGTGGTTGTGTTAAAATGGTGAGTTGGTGGTGCTCGGCGGTTCTGGCGGTGGTGTGTGGTGGTTCTGGTGATGGAGGATGGTGGTTCAGGTGGTGACTGGTGGTTCGGGTGGTGGTCACCACCGAGAGAGAGGGAGAGAGGGAGAGAGAGAGAGAGAGAGAGTATTACCGGCGGAGAGAGAGAGAGAAGAGAGGGTGGCCAGCGGCGGGATCGCCGGCGACGGTGGACGGCTAAGACGGCGGCGGCGGCGGGAGAGGTGGCCTGTAGCGTGGGGGGAACGGGGAGGAGGTCGGCGGCGTCGGGTTGCCTGCTCTTTTTTTCTTTTCCTCTCTCTTTTTCCTTACTCTTTTTCTTTCTAAACCTAACTCTCCCGAGGCTACTAACTCTAAAATTCTGATTTACCGTGGCACCACTGAGGCTCTACATGAATTTATACTGAAGACACGGCTCAGATGAAATGGGTTTAAACCCAATCGGTTACTTTCGGTTACATATTTTTATAATAATTTTTGCATTTATTTTGTAATTTAATAAATGTTATTATTATTATTATTATATATAATTAT